>JAUESE010096884.1:0-11955 GCA_032274725.1 Malacoctenus triangulatus | reverse complement strand
GTCTGGGCCCGGTGATAACGGCGCAGCCCTCGGTGGAGGTGTGGGTGTGGACCGTCTGCAACAGGGATGCGACCGGTCGGTGATGCATTCGGAAGAGAAAGAAAAGATGACTCAGCGCCTGCGTTCATGAGTTCGGCGGGACTGACTTGAGAGAAGTGCATCGAAACGTGTCGCGTGAACGTTTTGGGTCCAGAGACTCCTCCGGAAACGAGGCGCAAAGCCGTGCGCCTCGTTTCGCAGGCGTGCGGCGTCTGCTGACCTCCGGGGTCGGGTCAGACCTGAGGTCACTCGCGCCCGCGACCCCGAGCTGTTATGCGTCTGAGTGTCGGGTGGGTGGAGGGGGGGGGCGGTGAAGCAGCTCAGTGTACAAAGTGACACGGCTCTGGGGTCTTTACTCCACTTGAGTACTCTCCACTTCTGACTCTGCAAGAGGTGATGTCACCGCTCCGATCATGTGACGCCAGGGAGCATCTCTGACGTGTGCGTGTTGCAGAGAGGGCGGGCGCTCTGCTGGCGCGCGGTCTTGCCGTTTCCTCCATATTTGGTTCTTGCAGTCAGGCTTCCCTCCTCTGATGTCACTCTGCAGGCAGCCGGATGAAACCGAGTGTAACACTGATTTATTGAACACTCGGTGGTGTTTTTTGGGGGGATTATTATCAAATACCAGCAAGGTGCTTCTCCCCTCTTATGAAGTGAGACATGGATGCATTTCAGGACCTTATTGGGCAGTGCAGTGTGTCTCAGATAAAACACAAGGTCCTGTACACACTCTTGATTTGTCTTAACCAGACAGCGATAGAAACACAAATCTGTCAGGTTATTTAGTTGTAAAAATTGATTACGTGCTGCAGTTCAGTCAAACTCAGATGAAGCGTGACTATAAAATATTCCGAGACACGGAGAAGCAGGAAAAACTTGATTTATGCAGCCGAAGAAGATCCCAGCATCTGTTGGACTCTTTCGGTTTCCCATCGCTGCCACTGTTATTCTCAGGCAGCAGAGTCGCTGGGCACAAAGTTTATTTTTAGGGCCCCCCCCCGCGAGTGACGCCCGGTGGGATTTGGTTGAGGTTTCGTGGCTGTGACACCCGTGGGAATTCGCCTTCGTTCTCCACCTGAGGTGTGTGCTGTATTTCCTGAGAAAGAGGCGTCGCCGCCTGTTTGTTGTGGGAGGGACGCAAACGGATAAGAGCGCTCCGGAGAGAGACAATATTTAACATCAACTATTTGAACAAGTTTAAGCAATTTTGGTTCAAGTCTGACGGCGACTCCCGTTTTTGTCTCGGCTCGCTTGTGCAACAGCAGCACTCGAGGGGCAATGCTCAATGTGAAGTGTTGGGGGTTGGTGCAGGCTAATGTTAATGGTCGCCTCTGGCGTGAGCAGCAGGCTGCAACAACTGCTTCTGTACCCGGAGAGGAAAGACGAGGGGAATAAACAGTGAGAGGAGTTGGTGAAATAAGACGAGAGGAGCAGAAGAGTCTGTCCCTACGTACTGATGTGATAAGGAAGAAGCTTCCAACTGATGAATGCACTTCTTTCTCTCGCCCGTCCTCCAGACGGGCGCGTCATTGTGCGTGTGACATTTTTAATTTTCTTGGCCGTACTTCTGTGACTTCTCATTTCATTTCCTTTCACAGAAGCAGTTCAGATCCGGATGTTCAGTGTCCGTCGGATCCGTTCTAACTCGAGTTCACGCTCGGCGTGTGAATGAATCCCAAATTCAGCCTGCAAGCAAACTATAATTTTCAGTGGGGACCAAACCTAAAGCATCTATAATGGATGTTTTGTGTGTTTCGCCGGTCATGTGATTCCCCAGGAGCCGCTTTGTGAACTGTTACCCGACTCTGCACCTTGTTTAGGTCCATAGGATCTTTCATGTCTTTGTGGATTAAAAAATTCATTTTTCTCTGAGTTGTTTTTGTTATAAATGAAATGCGGCTTACAGTTGCATCTAATACACTAGAAAGCGTCGAATAGACCATAAACACAATCACCGGGTCTTCAATTGTGGTCTAGTTAACGGCATAAACACGTTTTCATTGCTCTGCTTTTGGGAACGGGAGACAGAATCTGGTTGGGAGCCTCTGGCGCGGCGCTGCAGAGCTGAAGTGATGCATTTATGTGTAGATTGTGTTTCAGTCGCCGCTGACGGCGCTTGTTTTTGTTCTTCATAACTGGACGTGATTGAAACCATTAGAGCTGTAACAGGAAATCAATTCGATGGATTAAAACCCGTCGGTATGTTTATTGAGTGTACATTTTCCGAGTGGATTTTCCATGTCGTTCCAGCGCTCGCTGCGCTGCAGAGCGGCGTGCTTTACATGTAAGCGAGCGAGGGGAAGCGGTGGTTGTACTTTTCAGTCGAGGAAACAATAGCTTCTGTGTTGTTGGTCCGAGTGTCCTCACATGTCCACCTCATGTGACCCTCCGTATAGCTGCGCGTTACTACACTGGAACGTTACTTCATATTTTTAATTAAGGACGATCACATGTTGCGTTGGTGGACATGGACAAACAAAGCTGCAGCTTCGCGGACGTTCTGGACTTTTCTTCTGTTAATCAGCCGAACTTGCTGAATCGAGTGCAGCAAAACCTTTCGCTCACCCTTTGCTTCTCCTTCTCTCGCTGCGTCTTTCCTTATTTTGTCTTCTTTTGTGTGTTCCTGTTATTGCAGCCACGTCTCTCTCTATAATAGATACGCACACCTTCAGCTGACCCGACCTTGAGCCTCAGAAAGTACAACATTGTTATCGGAGGTCTTGCATCAGCCTTCGCTGCTACCTGTCGAATCAGACTGTTCTCAGACGCCGGATGCTGTTTGGAGGAAATAACTCCTCGACGTCCCCAAAACATGAAGGAGGCCAGTTTTCCAAGATCCAGTGAAGTCAAGTCGAACGTAAACGTTCACATTTGTGGAAGTTTGGGTGTAATTGGCTTATTAGGTCGTGTCAAATGTCCATCTTGTCCCACGACCAGCCTGCACCCAGAGCAGGTGCTGCTGTTCATGCAGACTGGACCGAGGCTCACTCCTGTGATGGCACAAAACGCATCACAGTGGAAGGAATAATATATAAAAAATGCAAGGAAGCATTCATATTGGATGCAGAGTGAGCAGATGCCCTTGTGCAGAGTGAGTCATCGTACATTCGTCTTGTTTTGCAGGAAGAGAAAATGAGGGACTCTGAAGGTAAAAATACTCATTTGACATATTCGTGCTTATTTCTGGGCTGGGATGAAGAGATGAATGAACTGCTAACCCACAGAACAAAATAACAAGTCACTGGCTGAAGGTGGAGAAGTTTCATATCGAAGTGCTTGGATTTAAAAAAACGGCCTGATTTAAACAAATATCAGGCTTGTTTCTGCACACGTTGGGCTGGATGTTTGAGCTCCCACCTCATTTTATTATTTCAGGACGGGAGTTTTAACTGAAAGCATCGGGGACTTTTTTTGGGCGGCTGGAGCTAAATCTGAACCGAGTTCCTGTGGTTTCGATGGTTTCCTGCAGTCACCCTAAATATACAGGTGTAGATTCGGCAGCGTCCAACACGGACTGGTCCAAAAAAAATCACAACGTGCACAAAAAAAAGTTTATATTGTTTAGAAAAGGCCGTGAAGCAGATTCCTGAGGAGTCGCGTGTTGCCTGAACGAAGCGCTGACAGCGCGACTGCCCGAGCGGCGGCGGCAGCTTATGCCCCGCCCCTCCGACGCTGCCCTTTGACCCTGAACTATCATCTGATTTCATCTGAATTGCTCCCAACACTGAGGAGCCTGTGACCGATGCTGACGTGTGGAGACACTTTCGGCATGCGACTCAGCTGATCAGGACGCCGCGGCCGAGCGCGGCAAACCTGCGGCGCGTCATCCAACAACAGCTGATTGTACGACGGCGGCAAACCCCCGGTAGAATTTCTAACTTCTTTCTAGAAACACAGTTTGTGGAACTTGTAATGTTTGATACATATCATAGTGCTCGCTGGTGGTTTTTCATTGACTTCCTGTCCAAAAGTCTTAACTAACGGAAACGACAATCATGGGAAATGTTAAGAATTCAGTGTTGCAGTGCTGTGGGGCCTTTCTGCGACTGTTTTAACCACAAAAACTACAAGTGGTGTTGAAATACTAGAAACTAGGTAATACTACTTCTTTATTCCTCCCTGAAGACGTCCTGTACCGTCCAGTGGAGGTCTCTGTTTGCACCAGGGTGACTCATCATTTCAGTGAGCTTCTTGGTTCGATTCAGAACCTCTATGGACCTCGTGTTTCACCCGGCTTTTATTTTGAAAGTCATCGTCAGCCAAGCCTGTCGGTGCGCTCGCTCACCATGATGAGGCAGAAAGACTGAATACGAGTGTTTCACCGCTTCAGTCGCTTTCTGGGATCAACTATAAAAATCTCAGAAAAAAAAAAACGGTGAACGCGAAACATTTCAACACGTCACTGAATGAGTTTCTTTATGTCGAACTGTGTCGGCCGTCCTGGTTTGTGCTTTTTTTTTCTTTTTTTATGGTGTGAAACCTGCTCCGTCATGCTTCCTAAGTCGCCACAACGCCGTTTTAAAGCACCGTTCTTAACACGTAGCCAGCTAAGCAGATAAGAGTTAAACACTGAAGGAATTCATGCCGATTCTTCGGCTCATTTATGCAGCAACTTACTGCTGCAGTCCGTTTCTCACTGCCCAGAAAAGAACAACAGTCACACAAAGTATGACTTAACTTGGCTTAAATTTCTCTTCGGTTAAAGTGGAAGTTGTATTTTGAGAAGACGGCGATCAGCTCGGCTTGTTGTTCAAGCTTTAGGTTTATATTAATCGGTGACTCGGGTCATTATGGAGTTGCAGAAGCTGCCTGCCTGCGTGGGAGGAGCCTTTTCCTTACTGTCTATATGATATCCCGCACTGCGTTCAGGCTCAGCTGTAGGATAGTGTAGCCGCCTCTTCCTGCACCTGTGACGCCTCATGTTCTGCCCGGTAACTGTCCCCCCCACCCCTCCCGTGCTGCATCGCTAATAACATTCAGTCGCTTCCTCCAGCGTTCGTTCACGCAAAGGTCAGAAGCCTCGATGAGCAGATGTGCGTCAGAGTTCACCAGCGGCGGCCTTGGTGCCAAAGAATCTACTTATTGTGGCTGTGAAATCACCTGATATGTCTGAAATTTGGCTTCCGTGAAGGTCCGATCAGCAGCCCCCCTTTTTCATTATATAGTCTCGATATCCATCTTATCTGTTTCGCGGTTTTCACGTATTGAAATGCGTCTGGGTGTAATTTGTCTCCGTCCTGGAGCTCCGTGAAGAAAAGCATGTTTTATTCATTTCTTTAGGATTCATTCGTGTGGTTGACGCGCTTTCCTGCGTGAAACGGGCCAGTCACAGGCTTTCTGTGGTCGTGTCGCTTACAAGATTCAATCGCATCTTATTTTGCGTGAAAGGCTGAACTGTAGCTCGCACTGAGATCCAACATGTAACGTGGTTCATGCACTAACATGCGTCAGAACAGCCGCTCACACACGTTTGCTGTGTAGCTGCTTTGCTGGATGCTAACTGCGACCATTAGCACCAACGCGACGCTTCTATAGAAACTTTGTTTGCCGTGTGCAAGACACCGAGTTGACCCCGAGACACGACGGCCGGCGATAAGAAGCTTTCATTTAGGAATAAAACGCTGGCAGGTTAAGAAGTTAAGCAGCTCGCTGCACAAAGCAAACATTTATGAGAAGTGCTTCACATGGCCTCTTTATGAAAAGACCATAAAGATGAAATGTGAAGCAAAAACAACCCCTGGAAATAAGAAAAGGAGAGTTACGGACTAAATCTTGCCATTCAGGAACATTTATTGTATTCATTTTCATCATCTTATCCAATAAAATATAGATTTCTTTTCCTGATGTCCAAAAATATCAGATTTAAAATTGAACCATCTCTAAAACAAGAAAGCCTTGTCCAACCTCTGACTTGGTTCTTTTCACGTATCTGATAGTTAAATTTGTGCCCCAGGTTGATGGCAAAGGAAAAAAATCAGTTATTTTCGCTCCTCGCGAACAGAACAAATGGCTTAATATGTATAAAATGAAATCTTTCAACGCATCATTTCTGCCGAATAATCCCTGGAGGACACGTCGCCGCGAGCCAAGCTGCCAAACGGATTCAAGTAAAGGTCAAAGCTGCAGCGCGATCGCTGCCGGAGCATTCCTCAACCTCATGACTCGGGATTGAACAAATAGTTTAAAGTTCAGGCGGCACGCTGATGACACGCCGCGCTTTACTGGGTCAAGGGCCCGAGCTGGAGCTGGCCAGGTCGAGGCTGGTCCCCGAACCGGCCGACGCCGGTCTGGCTGGAAACGCCGGTCTAGACTCAGAAAGCGAGAAAGGCGAGGGGGCCACGCGGTGGAGCGACGCCAGGGAGTGGCGTGGAATACTTCACT
Source organism: Malacoctenus triangulatus (assembly GCA_032274725.1). Taxonomy (NCBI): domain Eukaryota; kingdom Metazoa; phylum Chordata; class Actinopteri; order Blenniiformes; family Labrisomidae; genus Malacoctenus; species Malacoctenus triangulatus. Next base: position 5,535 of record JAUESE010096884.1, on the reverse strand, counting down.
CGGTGTCTGTGGAAAATCAGCTTGTTATGATCCTTTGTTTTCTCTCGCTTCTGCGTTTTGATGCTGGTTAATCAATGAGTTTGATTCAGTTCCTCCTCTCGCTTCGAGTCTTCTGGTCGTCGTCCGTTTTCAGGCGAAATCGCCCCAAACGAGCAGCTGTTGAAACCGTGCGACTTGGTCCAGCTGTTGTCGGAACAGACTTGTGCTGACCGGATCTGTGCAGGCCGACGTTCACAGCTCGGGGCGAAATCGGCGGCCAATTATGTAACGTACCTTCACTCAGCATTGTGAACGCTGTGGACCCCCCCCGGGGTCGGACAGGGCGGGGCCCACCGCTGTCAGTGGGGTAATTTAAAGCCTCGGCCCACCGATTCCTAGAAAGTGAAGCGTTTGACCTGTGGTATGTTTCTCCTGCTGGTAAAACGTGTGAAATGAAAATGTGTGTGTTAAACTAAGAAGCTTCAAAGCAGCTCAGTTCAAGAGGAAAACATGTTTTATAGAATTAGTTAAAAGGTTTTTTTTTTTGGATCCGTGGAGATAATTTTGGGGCTGAGGAGCGTCGTCACTCTGAAGCTCTCTGAAATTTCCCAAAATAATCTAACTTTAAATGTCAGTTTGATAATTCAAGAAGTTCTCAATAAAGGTGCTCAATGCAAAAAAAAAAAACGCATTTTTGTGGTGGAGGAATAAACTCTGAGTGTTTCTAGTTTCAGGTTGAAACCTTTAAGTTAACTGTTTATTTGCCTTTTTTCTTGTTTTTTAATAAGTTCCATGAAATCCCTTTTTGTATTGTGACATCAGTTTCATCGTGAATAAAAACTCTACAGTAGGAGATTTGATCAGTTTACATCATGTAGTGAGTCATTTGTTTCTGTTTTCCACCTCGTGCAGTGAAGCTAAAACTTAGACTGGAGTTAAAGGTTAAATGAGCCAGTAGGGTAAAATGTCACTGCTGCTTCTGGGTGAAGTTTCCTCATTTTTACACGTCAGTCTCTTTATTTTTTGGGTCAGTTCATGCATGAAACCCGTTTTCAGCCCGTCGCTGCACCTGCCAACTTATGGCCCCGGTGCCTTTCTACACAAAGCTCCTTTCTGCAGTCATGCTCTCTGCAAACGTGACCTCCGGCGGGTCGGCCGTTAGCCTGAAGGATTGTGAGGCCGACGTACAGTAAACTGTAAATGCCGTGTTTGTGCTCCCCTCCCTCGCCGGCCCCTGCACACTTCCACCGGGCTGCTCGGGACAGCTTAATATTGAAAAGACTGCGATTATCTGGCCATAAAAAGTTCAGGAGCTGTTCAGCTGCTGTTTAACAACAGTGTGCCTCAGACTGAGCTTTCACATAGAGGTCGTTTGAAGCCTTTTTCAGGCCTCCTGCTCAGCCTTCCTTAAGTTTTCAACCTTTGTTTAGCAGCATTTTTTCCAGCCAAGAAATGTAAAAAATGCAGCGTCCCAGTCAGTTCCTTCCAGCCGTACATGCAGCTTTTACCCAGAACGACCCCTGTTGTTCAGGTTTTTTGTTTATCACAAGCCAATGAAAAGAAGTGAAGCGCTCTGTCTACTGTACAAACACAAAAACACACAACAGAGACACTCACTTGATGTGAGAAGAAAGGCTCGACGGTCTTCAGCGACGCCTCACCAGGAACCTTATATGGATGTAAACCAGGTTTATTTAAATAAATGAAACATACTTTTAAGGGCAAGTCGATAAGGAGACCAAAGAAGCAGCCCAGTGCTTTTATTTTGAAGGTTCCTGCTTTTGTATGTTGGTGAGGGGGTCAAGCTGCAATGCTTCGAAGATTGAGGAGCGAGTCCACAAACTGGCTCCAGAGGATAAAAGTTTGAGAAGCCCTGAAGTCGAGAAACGACACATTTGATGATCACTTTTTTTTTATTTATATGGAAATTATAGTTTCTTATTTTTCCTAGATATTTGGACATTTGGTGGAAAATTAGTGTGAAGTTCAGCAGCGCCTCTTCACTCCGAATATCTTTGAGATTTGCTTGACAGTGGATTATGAAGTTGAATTACATCTCATGGTCCCTGATTTCCTCTCTCGCGCTCGTTGGCTCGCGCTCTCCCTCGCTCCGTCTCTGGTGATGTCCCTCGACTCGGCTGTCCATAAGGAGCTTATTTGGGATTTGCTCCCGGGTGTAAACTGCTCCCCGTGAGCTGCTTTCACTCCCTGGTATCACGGTCGGGTGACTCAGCCGTCAAAAATGGACAGACGCACAAATCCTCGGCGTTTTTGCTCGCAAGCGAACACGCTAAAGTCACCCGACAATCACCAATCCTTTAAAACTTCAGAATCAAGTGAGAAACCTGTTGTGTGTGTGTGTGCGTGTGTGTGTGTACAAATAATATGTCTGAATTTGCCTGCTGTATTCTAAATCATTTCAAACCTGAATCCGATTGTTTTCCTGTTTTTATGCTCTTCGTGTCGACCAGCAGAGCCGGTTGTGACTTTTATCATTTTGATGTGTTCATGCAGAGTCGAGCGGTCCGGCCAAAGTGGTGAGAGCAGGAAACCCCCCCAAAGCCAGACGTGGAGGAAAGGTAATGTTGGTGTGTGTGTGTGTGTAAGGAATAAATTCAATTTAATGCTTTAAGATTATTGAATAAATAAATACACTCCAAGGGTTACAAATTGATTCAAAATGTCTTTAAACTTATTGACTTTATTCAGCTCCTGGATCAGAAAGGAATATTTATCGCATGTTTAAAGTGTTTGTGAGGGTTTAAAAGACACAACACGCCTCTGTCAATATTCAGCTGACAAAACCAAAGTGAGAAAGAGAAAATTGTTAGAAAACAATAAGAAAAGCAACAACCTAAGTTAATATCTCGTATTGAGAATAAAACACTGTTTTTTGGTTGTTTTTCTTTTGGCTGAATATGAACTGTGAAGGGTTAAAAATAGGCTTCTGCCCTCAGGGAGAGCGGCATCGTCCCGCTGGATGTTTGTATTATCAGAAGGTAAACTTGTTTGTACAGAGGTTTATTTTCGACTGAGTCACTGTTCCCTGTTCACATCTGTGTTTGTCGACTACATAATCGCTTCTTATTTGTCAGGCCAGTTCAGACTCACAGATGCTGCACATGAACACGCGCCGCTTGTTGTTTTTTATCGTGAATTTTAAAATAAATGTGTAAAATGTTTCAAGAATGTGCAGCAGCCAGGAAGACTTTGTCATTCGAGTTGTTTGTGGTGCTTTGGTCTGTCTTGAGCTGCAGCTTTGTATTTATTGGAGGAATAAGAAAGAAAAGATTCCATTCTTAGGTTGTTTTTTTGCTTTTTTTACTGTTTCAGGGTCAGTATGATTATTCCAGCGAAGATCTAAATTTGTTAGTTATTGGATCTCTCTCGCTTGGAGAATGAATTGAGAAAGTAGTAATTTGAAGCATTATTAACATAATTATTGACCATAAAGTCGGAGGCTGTTCATTATTGGAGGTAAACGAGTTCAAGTCCATTGTCTCTCGACCGCGTTTACCTTCAGCTTTTTTCTCTTCAGTCGGTGATGTTTGAGACTTTTGTCCTGTAATTTAACGAAGTATTTGCTAAACTGCTTGTATTTGCTGCCGTAACTCTGACGTCTCCTCGTCTTCGCTCTCTACAGGTTGGAGATTTCTGCGACACCAACAGCTGGCCGACTCCGGGGGAGATCGCCACCAAAGACATGCAGGTAGGTGACGCGGCGTCGACGAGCTGGACGGTGTGCAGAGGACACACCTGTTTGAGATGAAGGTGCTGCAGCGACTGCAGGCGGACGTGAAACTGTGTACATGTTTGTTACAGCTTTTTCACACACGTAGATATCGGACAGACATTTTGGGATTCTCTCGTTCGGTTGAGTCGGACTCAGAGGAGGCGACAGACGACTGTTGTTCCACTCGGTCCTTTGAAAAAGGAACCGTTCACACGTTGGGTTCACTTACCTGTTTTATCTCACTCCTTGTTCAGACTGACCTTTTGAAGATTGGACCAAAAAAGCAGAAACCGAACCCTGAATAGCAGCTGTTTGTTTTGCCACATCACTTTCACAACAGCGCTGTTCACCGAGCTAAATGCAACACAACACATGTTGGTAGTCGGGTTTTTTTCCCAGGTGAACCTATAAAAGGGTCCAAACAGCTGCAGGAATTTCTCCTTCACACACACAGTAATTATGAGCTGCTGTGAGGAAACGTGGCTCCTGAAGCTGTCGCTGTCCGGCCACTCTGAAGCTCTTCGGTCTGTTTGTTCAGACTTCAGTGCAAACGGAGGCTCAGATTTCTTGTTTGAACTGCAGCAGTCCAGATTACAGCGTTCACACTTTCACAAAGAGACGCCACCTTCCCCCGATGGCGTCCACTGATGGCGTGGAGCCGGTCGGAGCGAGCGTCTCCGCCGGCCCTGAACGTTCCTCCAGCAGGTATTTTAGTGGTGGTAATTACACAGCAGCTCCAGCGGCGCGTCCAGACGGAGCTGCTGGTGTCCGCCCGCGTGTTTGTCCTGTTGTTTCATTATTTGAGATGCGCCACCGTGTCGGGAACCGGAAAAAAAAAACCCTCTGAAGTCTGAAATTTTCATCGATGACTCATTTTTTATTGTGAAATGATAAATAAAAGAGATTAATTCAGGGAAAAACAGTCAATTCACACAAAACAAAGTATAATTTATTCCCTTCAGTCAAATTAAACTTATCACAGGATAAGAAAAAGCAAATTTAATGTTTTTTAATGTTTGGCTTTATTTGTTTTGGTTTATTTTTAATGGTAAATACTTTGGCACTCAGTGGAGGCAATAATCAATTTCAGCTCTAATTATTCTCATTAAGCTCCGTTTGTCAGTCGATTCAGCCCTTAAAGCTTCTGTAACGCGGAGGTGATTATGGGAGATTAATGAAGAAATACCTAATTATGTGGGTTTATGGTGCTTTCCAAATTAAAGTTCTCCAGATTTTGTGTATTACTGGTAACTGAGAATATTTGTGTTTATGCTGCAGACGCATGGAGGAAAGAAAGAGGGCGAGGATCGTTGTTTTTACCTGGTTTCTGACATTTAATACACAAAACATTGAAAGTTGAGGAGATTTAGCAAATAAACAGACAAACTACAAGCAGCAGTTTGAATATTTAGCAATTATAAAAGCAGTTACACGTCTAAAAGTGCAGCCTGACGAGTATAAATTGAATTTGAACCTTCGCGGAAATTTCCGAGTCCTAAAACAATTATTAAAACTGTCACGTTTTTTAGTTATGTTGAAGTAATTAGAGTAATGAATGAATTGGAGCGGTCCCTTCAGGTGTCCTCGGCTTCATTTTTCCATGCGTCCAACACGATTAAGCCCCGCCCCTTTAACCTTATCCCGGGGTCCCCCACAGCTGCTCGTCAGCCTGGTGGGCTCTAATTTTAGCCGCTCTTACAGTAGCGCCGGAGGACCGTCTGTGCCGCTCGGCTATTTCCGATCCCTGGATGATACTGTGTGACCGGCACAGCGACCCCAGTCACCCCCCCACCCCCACCCCCACTATTTAAGGCGACCCCCCC
>JAUESE010096863.1:0-11956 GCA_032274725.1 Malacoctenus triangulatus | reverse complement strand
CACACACACACACACACACACACACACACACACACACACACACACACACACACACACACACGCACACACACACACTGGATGGCTTTTCAGGGATGCTAACAGGATCTTTGTGTGTCTTTGCTGCTTTTTGCTCCAGTAAGGAGCCCTGGTCAAGTCCCAGAGGAGGCCATCGTTGATGAGAATGCCATCCTCAGTCTTCTGGAGAGCAGTGACACCTTCCTCCCCCCCTCCCAGACATCGACTCACTCAGCCTTGCTCGGTATGGCCCACAGGACAAAAGAGGTTCTGTCACAGCTGCAGCCCTTAAACCCATAGACATACTGGCAAAACTCAGCTGTTTTTCTTCAGGGGCAATGAATGAACTCTCTTTCGATAAGTTATAAAAAAAAATAAAAAAAAACTGTTGTATTTTGAAAGGAAAAAAATCCTGACAAAAAAAGGTAAACGTGAAAGTGACAGTTTTGATTGACTTGGCTCCTTTAGAGGCTTGTCAAAAAGTGTGCGAGCACTCTTTTAAAGATACCATTTGATTCAACATGTGTGTTTGTTTTTTCCCATTGTAGAGAGCAGCCAAGACCACGTGATCGTTGATCTGCTGGCTGGCCTGGAGGACGATGGGTTATGCAGGACCCCTGTCAGGCAGAACTCTCAGTCCCACTCACTGTCCGGTGCCAGAACTTACCACTGCAATAGCGATGATGAGGAGGCAGCCCCAGAGCTGGACAAGGAGGAGCTGGAGCTCAGTGTTTTGATGTCCCAGCGGTGGGACAGTGAGCCCGCCGACAGCGAGCCCTCACTCAGGTAAGTTTATCTCTGACTTCCATCTCCTTCGGGTGCAGCTGGTGAGGTGACCACAGTGGCATTGTACCAATCATCAGCAGTTTGTCATTCATTCTTTTCCCATCTTATCTAACTTCTTGTGTTTTGGAGGTAATCTAGAAAGAGAGTGATCCTCATATTTATGGAGGCCAACATGTCTGGAGAGCTGAATAAAGTCTGAAAACAATGAAGGCAAACTGAAAGTTCAATTGGCTGTTCTAATTACAGTTGGTGTCAGATGATGTTTCATCGATGAAACCCCCTCATGTCCCTAGTGTGAATGTCAGTGTGAGCTGGCCTGAGTGAAACTGTTCAGGGTGTGACTTCAGGTTTTTTGTGTGCTGGTTTGTAGTTCTGCTCTCTTTCAATCTTTAGAATAGGATTTCTGGTTATGTTTTTCATTCCTCAGATGGTTTCCTCACTGTTTTAGGTGCAAATCTTTTGTACACACCATGTGTGCATCTTGCGCCTGCTCCCTCAATCGAGGGGTTACCACTGCAAGATTTGTAACTTTCTTTACAAACTTGGCAAATTTTGACACCGAATGCCATCATCCTACAACAACTCAGGTCAGAAGCCAGGTCCTCTCACACACAAGGGGAATATCTACAGACAGGCTACATAGAAAGAAATGATCAAAACTCCAAGTGGCTTTTTTTGCCATTGGGTCAGGTTTATGCCAGATAATGTCTTCAAATATTTCTTTCCTTTTTTGGTAGTTTTCAAGGCATAGGAGCTTCCAGCACGATGATAAAGGTTCATACACTTGATACTACAAATCACTTCTCTTTATCGAATGCTTTAAATCAACACCTCCTTATGTTATATCATCCAGGGGTCAAAGGTGACTTTGGTGGAATAATTCGTGACCTTGCATATGTGCGAGATGGAACATCCAGTGCATCCGGCAGATGGTTTGAAAGGATGAAATGGAACATGGGACAAATGTTTTTTGAGAAGAATTTAGAAAAAAATCAAAATGATCCAGCTTCCTTTAGTCACTGATGGCTGCTTGAAAGTGTGAAAAGTAAGAGGTTTTGCAATCTAAGAATAGAAAAAATATTCTCAAGTGAAAATCCAGAATAGTGCAACACAAAGATTCAAATAATGTTCATCCAGACCTCAGAATCATGTCATTATGCAGAAGTTAACAAATAATCAGCCAGCAGACACTGACATTTCAGATAAGTCATCCCCAGTGAGTTTTGCCAGTGCGTTTTTTTTTAATTGGCGTGCCTTGGTCTGTGTGCAGACCTGGTGGGAAGGAGGCAGAGGACTGCTTCACTGAGGAGCAGCAGGAGTCATCAGAGGAAGACATGGAATGGAACTGGAACAGTTCTCTCTTCTCTAACCTGTCCATCCCACAGCTGGATGGAGCGGCGGATGAGAGCAGCGGTGAGTCATTTTATGTTGACCTGCACTCAGGCAGCGCTGAAATATGTTTGCTTTTAGCACCAACACTCCAGCCAGGCAGACTCATGCACAGTCCTGGATATCATCTCTGTGCCAAATCCAAATTTATTCAAGATGCCTTCGAGGCACTGGTGGCCGAACAGTCTCTGAAACAAACTTGTGACCTTGTGTTGCCAGTTTGAGTTACATAACTGGCAGAAGTTGAGTTGAGGAAAGTGAGAACAACTGCTTTTCCTCACCCTGATCTTCCCCACTGTGGGCCTTTTAGCAAGGCCCTTGAGCCCTAACTGCCTTGCAGCAGCTCGCTGCACCTAGCTTGTGGTTTTAGGGTTAACGAAGGAACCCTGAGGTCGTTACGTGTCCTACTCATAATGTGAGGGCAGAATGTTTTCTACTTCTGATTTCAGAATTTTTGGGGGAAAGAAAGAAAAGAGTCAAAGGTCACATTGTATTTAGTGAATGTTTCGTACTGTTGTCAATGTATGACATATTTCTACTTGAACTATTTCCAGATCTTTCAGGTTTCCAATATGCCCCCCATCCCCCATGTTAAAGTCATTTCTACTACCTTGGTTACTGTTAGCTGCATTACAAGAAATCACTATCTGGAAAGCAGCATGTCTGCTCACTGTGACCCTTGCATTGCATTGCATCAATCTGTATGAATGTTCCTAAAACAGAGTTCATTGTGACTGACCAAGGTGCCGTCACCTTTCATGTGTTGGCTCTACAGATTCATCTTTAACAGACAACGGCTCGATAACCCAGTCTTCACTCACAGTCACAGAAAAAATGCTGGGCAAAAGAAATCTGTTCTCTGGTGAGGCGGTCCCTCTGGAAACGCCCTCCTCAGCCAGGATCCTTTTGGACTGCAAGCATCCTGAACACAGACCGGCTCATGTGCTGGATTTGGAGCCGCCTTTGGATGAGCACTTTCAGTGCTCCTCTAATGGCAGCAAAGACAGCAGCAGTGAATGTTCCACAGGGTTCCGTGTTAATAAGGAAGTGCCCTATATCTTGCCCGCCAAGCACCCTATTCCCTGCAAAACGCCTTGTCACCCAGAGGCGTCCCCCGTCTCTATGGAGAAGACAAACGTAGAACCGTTGTACACCTATGACAATAAGACCTCTCTCACTTTGAATCAGACAGATCTGGAAAGTTTCCCACTTGATAACAGAAATGCTGCCAAGAGCAGGAAGAAGTATGGTGCCATAAAGAATGTGGAAAGCAACTGTCTGTCTATTCTGAAGCACAACAGGACCTTCTCTCTCTGTTACTCAGAGCTCAGAAACTCTGCAGCCAAGACGGAGCTGGAACTTAATGCAAAGCAGAGTCACTACCCCATTCTGAAGAGCATGTCTTCGGCACCATCACCCATCAAGGATGGAGACTTTTCCAGTCCCCAGGAAGAAGGAGTTGGCCCAGACACTGAGGAGGGAGATGTAGGTGAACTCAAAATCAGGTATGAGGACTATCAGGAAAATAAGACAGAGCGTACCATTGTGGCCCAGCAGGAGGCCCACTATGAGTTCTTTCCCAGCGTCATTCTTTCCAACTGTCTCAGCAGGAAGAAAGCTGGGAACAAAAAGCCAGTTGATGCCTGTGGTGTGGTAGATCAGGCCCAGCCACGCAGACTGAAGCTCAAAAAAAGGTTAGGAATGGCTGGGCATAAGAATCGAATGAAGATGTTCCAGGACTCAACCTCTGATAGCCAGGTTTGTACTGCTCCTACCAGTCAGCTCAACTCAGTCCCCCCACTTTATGATGCAGTGAGTGTAGATAGAAAGATACCAGCTGCAGAAGATCAAAACATGGAAGAGGCGCCACCAAGTGAAAATGGGATCATCACAGCGGGACAATTGGTTGTAAAAGATGAGCCAGAAAGTGAGGAGATCCATGTAGGTGGGCAGACCATTGCAAAGACTGAACCCACCATGTCAAACTCCACCACAAGTTCCTGTGTCTCAGAGGATGCTAAAGACGCTGCAGAGGGTGACTCAATGCAAGAGTTTTTCTCTAAGGTCACATGTACCGCACAGTCAGCTCTGCCTGGGAGTAAATACACCCTGAGAGTCAAACGAAAAATGAACTATGATTGTGAGGAGGGAGAACGCTCAGAGGCTCCTTGTTTAAAAAAATCCGCCCCTGCCAAAGAACGAATGAAGGAAAGTAACATTCCCAACGGGCAAGAGCTGAAATACCAGAAAAAACGCAAGAAGGAACCCCCCATCATAATAAAGTACATCATTATCAATAGATTCAAAGGACAAAAAAACATGCTGGTGAAAATGTCCAAAGTTAATGCAAAGGAGCAATCTGTGTTGTTGACACCAGACAAGCTGGAGTGGTATAATAGAATAGCCCCACTCAAGGACTTTTGGCCCAAGGTGCCAGAATCTACTGCTGTGAAATTTCCCATCACTGTGCCAAAGGCCAAAAAACATCCCAGAAGAAAGTCAAAGGGGAACTCCGCACATAAGAAAATGGTGAAAACCTCCAAAACTGGCATCACACAGGCGGGAAAAGCCAATAGGACTAAAGGCTGGTTAAAAGGCACAGTTGTGCCTTCACTCCCACCTCTCCATCCGCGTTACTGTGAGCTCACAGATGACCATAACTCTGATTTTACTGATGTCATGTTGGAGCTGGGCTACCTCTCAGATAGATCCCTAAGCCCGACAAACTCATCACCGCCACGCTGTTGGTCCCCAAGTGACCCTCTCATGGACACTCTTAGTTCTGAACAGCTGATAGATCCACTCAGTGACCCCTGTCTCGGTTCCTCACTTCACAAGCGATGTGCTGCGGCTGCATTCAAAGACACCCAAGATACGTTTCGGTCCACCGAACCAAAGGAGTTCTCCAACAGCAAAAGAAAAACAAAAAGGTCTGCTCGATTACAGCTGGTAGAGTCCAAAAATGAGAGAGGTAAGGAAAGCAGTGCTGCTGCAAGGGGAGGGAGGAAAGCTAAAGATCCCATCAAAAGTGCAACAACCACCCTCAGACCGAAAAGGTCTCGTAAAAAATATCCAGAAGAACGTGAAAGCAATGACTTGAGTAAGCACAGAGTTGGAACCCGTTTACAAGAGGATGAGTTGCATCTGCCTGAGAGCTCCTCTCAAGAGTTACCAACATTTCAGCAGCCTGCGAGCACAGGTAGCAATAGCCAGAGCAGTAGCCAGTCTCCACCTCCTTCAGACTCTCACTTAGCAGCCTGTTTCATCGAGCCAAAGGTTGAAGACTATGAGACGTCTGTTATGGAGGTCAGCCACAGTGTTGTGGCTCACACTCAAATAAAACGCCAAGGGTTTCAGACAACAGTGGTAAAGGAAGAGGTTTCCCACCTGGAGCCCATGGCTTCACAAGCTTCAGAGTTGGGCAAAACCTCACAGAAACACAGTGAAGACAAACTGTGTGCAGCAGTCTCCCCACAATCAAGCCTAAAGAATGGGGAGATTCACACTCTTTCTGAGGCCCCATCTGGCTTGGCTGTCTTGAAGCAGCTGCTCCAGAAGAGGCAGCAAGGACAGGCCCTTCCCATACAAGTGGTTGGTGCTGACAGACACTCTGCTGCCATCGCTCAGGCTGCAGCATCAGTAAGTTTCACAACTCAACCTTCTACATCCCCAAAAGCCCCATCCATTGTGCCCCGTAAACCCAGAGCCTCCAAATCTACATTGAACAAGGAAAAAAGTCCCAGAAACAGGAAAGTCACAATCAGCAGTGCTCAGTCAACTGCGTTAGTTAAGCAAGAGGACAACAATGGAGACGCCACTTCCCCCCTCCTGTCAGACCCCGGACCGGGCAGTAACTGCACCTTTATGGAGGACAGCTTGTCAACACAACCTCCACATAACTATACATTTGATATAAATGCTATTGGTCAGTCTGAGTTCTCCAGTCCCTACAGTGGCAGTCAGTTTGTTCTTGCTGATAAGCATTTACCACTTAAGTTCCTGAGTGATGTCAGTCAGGAGCCTGTGTCTGCTCGGGCCCTCAGCTTTGAGAAGAAAACAGATAAACTGTGTTCTGGGGACGACGTTCAAAGGAGCCCTGACTGTCTCGAAGCAAAGTCCGCCAGCCCTGACCTCTTCGAACGACCGGAAGCAGAGAAAATGAAGAGCAGACAGTGGGACTTACCTTTGGGTAAAGGCCATAACCTCAGCCCTTTTCAAGAGTTTCACTGTGAGAAAAATCAGTTGCTTTTGTCAGTTTTTGACCCAATCCTCCCTCTGCCTATAAGTTCTGCATCATTTGTTGACCAAGAGTTCACAGGTGATCTTTCAGATGGCATTGATGGGTTGACATCCACCACGCCCAGTAGCTCTCCAGGTTCCATCAGTTCCCTGTCACAAGGGAGAGCAAACCAGCAGCAGAGAGGAGCAGGGAGTGGGGCCCACATCCTCAAGCCCCTCATGTCCCCTCCAACCCGGGACGAAATTGTCAGCACACTGTTCAACCTGGAAATGTCCGAGGCCATCTTCCAGGAACCCTTCTGCAGCGACCCTTCTGATGCTCCAGTCAAACCAATGTAAGACTTCATGCAGAGCCAACTCAAGCAACAATGATTAATGCTGCACTGAACATGCTTCAGAGGTTTCTCAGCACACCAAGGCTGATCCTGTGTAAATTCAATAAGTTTTTGAGTAGATGGAAGTGGGAGGAGTGTTGAGTCTGTAACAATCGGGTAGGGGGTTGAAAAATGGCTTTTTGTGGGATTATTATTACCAGTGTGCCAGCAGCTTTTCTTAGTAATCCTTTCTGGTGTTTTACTGCAACAGTTGGTGTTATGTTCCATTCTTGATGCTGTCATGAATTACACTGCTTTATAGAAAGTGTCAGTTGGTAAATGAACAATGTTTTTGTCTTTCCTGCAGGGAGGTAGGTGGCCGTAAACTAACAGTGGGTACCAGATTAGCCAAAGAGCTTACGGAGTTTAGTGGAGACCCATCTTTGGATGGTCTGGGTCTCTGGAAGACGGCCTTCTCCACCTTGGCCCACCCCACCACCACTGTTTCCTTGCCCACCCTGGGAGCTAAGTTGTCTGAAACAATGAAAGAACAGTTAGAGATCGGTCCATCTGAAGCCAGCGACAAGAAGGTCACACTTCTCCCCTGCAGGAATCCACCGACACGCCAGCAGGTGCAGCTGTGGCTGATGGCCAGGAGGCAGTTTGAAAATATACAAAAGGGGAGGTTGAGAGAGGTGGGACTGCTGAAGGAAGAGAGGGCAGGCCCCAATGCGGAGGAGCAAAACTCTGAGAGACATGAGCAGCCAGCTGCTGTCAGTTGTCCACCAGTGAAGTTGGACCAGTGTGATAAGCTGCCAGGTGTCAGAACTCAGAGGCGAAAGAAACACAATCTGTCCGTCAGTATTGTTGCTCTGGTCAATCCTGGCTCACAAAGTGGATCCAAAGTGAACGCCTCCGTTTCAGATGAATATCGTGTGGAGCTACAAAAAAAGGACAAAGAAAAAGGGGGACAAAATAGCAAAACTACCTCTCCTGATTCCCCTGATGGGCCTTCCTGGCAGCATTGCTGTCAGCCCACTCACACAGGCCCAGAGCAATATGGCCAAAGTGGGTCCAGTGAACATGTCCCAGATCAGGTGTCACTGAGGCTCTCTGGATCCCCTGAGAGACTTGGCAAGAGCCAAATCCCCTCACCTATCAGTGCTCTTCACAAGGAACAGTGCAGGACTGATCCTCACCCCCCTCACGGCACCCCTTTTTTAAGAGGGCGATGGAGAATCAAGGACGATGGAGAACCAATGTGTAGTACTCCGGTGTCTCAGGGTAAGCAAAGCCTGGATCTGTAACATCAGCATACGGTATATTGCTTTGTTTTCCATGTATCACTGCTTCTGAGGTCTTTTCATGATACCAAATGTTATTTAAACCTTAAAATGTCTCAGTATTTTGTGGGATACGATCTTACAATGCAATCTGATCTGCAATCAACCATTTAATATTTAAATGTACTGTATGGTAAGAGGTAAAGCAGCTGTGCTGCTCTAGACTCACCACACACACTCGAGTACATCCACCCAAGCATCCATCCATTTCCTCATGGCGGCAGCAGTCCTGAGCTTCACCACTGTTTGAGAAGGCAAAAGTGACGCAGTTAGTTGAACCTCACAAGTCATCGCTCACACTTCGTTGCATTTGTCGCACAGTTTGTTTGTTCGTTGTTCTTAAATTTGATCTTCACTTGGACAAAGAAATACTTCGTCAGTGTGTAGCACAGTGTGTGTGGCTCATGACTATCATGGAGCATGGAGCTAGCCGGAACAGTGAAGCAGAAGGACAGCAGCCCAAAAGTAGCTCAATGTGTTGCGAAAATGTCCTGGTTATGTCGCGTAGTAGGAGACTATACAGGAGGACAACCAAAGGTTCTCAGCCTGATCACACCACAGCTCAGCAGTATAAGACAAGTTGGGCTGGAACAAACACTAGAACTTCTGTCATTCCAACTGAATCTTTGGGTCTGAATCCAATTTTAGAATCAACAGCAGTGACTTTGGCCAGTGAACAGGTGACTTAAACTAACTACAGGTTGAGAAACTCAAAGAAACTGCTGCAAAGCAACCTTGGTCACCATGACTTAGGGCCCTTGAGCAAGGACCATTACCCCCGACTGCTACCCAGAATGGGGTCAGTTCCATGCAGAGAAGGAATTCCCCCCAAGGGAATTTGAGAGCAAAACGTTTACTTTGCACTTCAGATAACATTTGATGACCAATTCATGGATACAATGGGCAGTTCAGTCAGTGCTTGTGCTTTTTTTTTCAGGACTGCACCTTTAATGTGGCCAAACCGTGTGTGCAGTCCTGATTCTAACAGCCAGTGTTGCTGCTTGCTGGCCATCCTGTTCTGTCTCCTGCAGAGAATCCATGTTCTCCCAGATCTCAGCAGAGGAGGAGAAGCCAGGGAGATCCACTGAGGAGAGTGTTACTGACCACACAAATGAAGGTCAGTCCTCATGGTTTTCATTGGGATTTTTCCCCCAAAACCTTTCAGGAAGGACGACAGTAAAAAGCCACTCTGCTGTCTCTGTCTGAAGTTGTGCCTGGAAGAGTGGCTGTTCTGCACTGTTTTTTAATCGGAACACCCAATGTCTGTTTCCTGTTTGCTTTGGAATTTTGTCTCCCATTCGTCTGTCATTAATTCTTTTTTTTTATTGCACAGAACCAGTTTGCTGCTTTGAACATGCCAAAGAAAGATTACTCGCAGATTGAAGGGCCCAGCATAGCCAATTCCTATGGCTTCAAAGTCAGCATGCAGAACCTGCTGGATGCTAAAGCTCTGCATGAGGTGAGTCTCCACGAACCTCCAACATTTAAAATGCAAACATGATGGGAAACAAACACACCCATCACAGTGTATCTCCAGAAGCATTCAAGCTCAGACTTGAAGCAGCAGTTTAATGGACAGACAACAAACAGAGTGAGACGCAGGCCTCCTCGTGTCCCTGCTCTAACCTGTGGTTCAGAGGGAAGATGCTCATGCTGAGGAAGAATCACTTTTCACATGCAAAAATCACACCTAATAATGCAAACCATCAAATACATTCACACATTAATTTCTGAACTCGCCACAGAGGAACAAATGTTCACACTGAATCATGCATCTGAAAATCTTTCTACGTATAGTTCTATTCATGGCCACATGAAGCTGGACAAGCTGCACATGAGGCCCTGTGTCTTTTACATATCAGTCACTCACAACCTGTTAAAGCCAACCAGTTATTTGAGAAGCAGATAAAGGACAGAGTGCAGAGCAGTGGGAGAGCCTTTGGCAGCATGTCGTCTCCAGCAGCCTTGACAAAAGGCTTTTCGAGGTTCTGACTGAACCCATTCATCAGCTCCTCTGTATGTCTGTGACTGTGGAAGCTTCTGGATAAGTGTTTGGTTTTCCTTCCCGTATTTCACTGGTTGAGAGTGACCTGATTTATTTCTTTGGATTGAAGCCACACCTGGTCCACATCATCCACATGTAGGCTTGAGTTCTTCTCTCTGACTTGAGTGTGTATGTGTTCTCTGCAGGTCCAGTACCTCACACTCATGGGCATGGAGCTCCATGCCAGAAGCCGCCGTGACCTGGAACCTGACCCGGAGTTCGACCCTGTGTGCGCCTTATTCTATTGCTTCAGTTCTGATGCCCCCTTGCTGGATGGAGACAGCACCCAGATGACGGGTGCCATCGTGGTGGACAAAGACCATCAAGGCAGTGGTGAAGGTGAGGTTTTCTTGAAGGGCTGCAGACTTGTCTCAGTAAACTGAGGGAATCAGTGGGAGAGGCTTTAAAATCACAATCAGTATGAGTACTGACGTCTCCTCACGTCAACCATCACCGTGTTGCAGGCATGTCATTTCTTTTCATTAATCTTTTTAGAAATTAGAAAGTCCTGTTGAGAAAACAAACATCGCAAATCTCAAGGTCATGTTGCATGTATAATTTGGCACCCTATCAGAAAGCTTTCAAAGCAAAGGAAGCCCCTCATTCATTGTACATGAATTAAAGAGAATTAGAACTGGCTGAGAAGGGATCCCTTTCCTTTTGGCTGTCAGCTTACCTTTGACAGAACATCTCATTCTTTCCCATTTCAAAGGACATTGCAGCATTGAACCACTGAGCTCTTTTGACCACCCGGACCAAAATAATAAGCAGACAAAGTGAAGCCATAAGCCATAGAAGTACATAGTTTTGTTTTGTTTATTTATTTATTTTTTTAAAAAGGATCAATTAGGAGAAACTCTTCCCCCTTTTGAGTCCAAAAGGAGTGTGGAGAAATCAAATGATCAGCTCAAAGCAGCCTGTTGATGGCCCTAATGAGGAGCCACTTTAGTTCACACAGGCTTGTCTGTCTGCTGCTCCCCTTCAGTCTGTTGCAGCTCCACAAGGAGATTTGTACAGTTTTTGAGTGTCACATTTGAGATCAAACCATTTGTGTTTCACCTCTGTTGTGCGCCGTTCCCCAGATGATTTGTTCCCTGCATGAGTCACAGCCTTTCATGCTTTCCCTTTGTTAGTGTGAGTGTAACCTGCACCAAAGCTACTGAATCTCGTTTCTATCCTGTGGATGAATTCCTGCAGCAGAACCTCCACCACTGAACTTCTTTCTCCTGCTGACCTAAAATCGAGTAACCTTACTCTCTGCTTTGACTGACATCTGGCTGCTCATGGCATGAAAGTATCATGGACTTTTATGGGCATTTATGTCAATTCTGTGTTCATGTGGCCGACAGTCGCCACCATCATGAAAAGATCCACATTT
Organism: Malacoctenus triangulatus; assembly: GCA_032274725.1. Lineage (NCBI taxonomy): Eukaryota > Metazoa > Chordata > Actinopteri > Blenniiformes > Labrisomidae > Malacoctenus > Malacoctenus triangulatus. Next base: position 448 of record JAUESE010096863.1, on the reverse strand, counting down.
TTGGCAAAGATTTGGCCTCTGAATGAAGTGCTTGCCGCTATGAGCACAGTCATTTATGGAGCGATTTGCCCTCACATCACATCATAATCTGAGCTTTTGTTTGATGTTGTTTTACAATGACAGAAATGATGACTTTGATTCTAAACTTTAGAGCGACTCACGGATGGTTTCCACTCGCATTCGTGCCACAAATGACCAAAAGCCAAATGCTTGTGGCTTGCCTGCACTTAACCAGCAACTGTTTTAAACAGGCTCAGCAGGTGGCAGAGGGACAGTGCCCCTGCTGGTCAGGTCGGGCGTTTCTGGGCTGAAGGTGACCTACGCCACTGAGGAGAAGCTGCTGTTTCAGGAGCTGATCACCATCGTCAGAAGGTGTCTGTCTGTCTGTCTGTCTGTCTGTCTGTCTGTCTGTCTGTCTGTCTGTCTGTCTGTCTGTCTGTCTGTCTGT
>JAUESE010096854.1:0-11956 GCA_032274725.1 Malacoctenus triangulatus | reverse complement strand
TAGATTTGCAAGTTCAGACAAATACCCTAAGGTGTTAAATCAATTAACAAATCCAAGTCAACTTAACTGAAACAAAAGGTTAATACAACTCACTTTTGCAAGTTCAAACAACTACTTTAAGGATTTAAATCAATTAACAAATCCAAGTCAACTAAACTGAAACAAAAGGTTTATACAACTGACTATTGCAAGTTTAAACAACTACCTGAATGAGTTAAATCAATTATGAAATCTAAATCAACCAAACTAATGCAGATGTTTTCACAACAAGGGAAATTTAATCAAGATAACAATTTTTTTTTTTCACTTAACTTATAATTTTAAGGCAGCCCTTTCACTCATAATTTTATGTTGAAACAACATGTTAGAATTTACAGTGTGGAGGTGAAAAGTAGAGAATAGTTGGAGCAAGTTTGAACGCCCCTAACATGGATGCAGATGTTTCATTGTAAGAGAAGTTCATCAGTGTTTTATCAGTTTGAACTGTATCATGTGAAATGGGTCATTGTCTCTTTTTTGATGTCATTTCATCTGAACATTTCCATAAATAAGTGTTCAAAAAAGAAAAGCAGGACAATAAACCATAAACACTGACTGAAAAATAGCTAAAGCATATTTGAACAAACTGGACAGTGGGCTTGAAGTGTATTGATACTTAAAACACTTTAACTTGATTTGTAATTATAAAACCTGTGAGAAAGCAGATCTGCTTGCTCAAACCACTCCAGCATAAAATAGTGGTTCATTAATCAGTATAGTAAATCATTTTCCAACACTTAGAACCAGATCTACACCACACGCTATCTATTATGTCAAGTAAAGTTCATAGACAACGTTTCTGAACATTTAGTGACCGAGTGTTTATCCACAACATGTTAGTTGGCACACTCACCTGCTTTCACCACCACCAGTCTCCTCCTCCCCGTCCTGTAGCACCATGGCAGTGGGCGCCTCACTCTCACTGTCTGACGATACCTCCTGAGAGGGACCTACCACACCCGGTGCAGCCAAAGCCCTGGAGCCGGAGGCAAAGCCACCGCTGCCGGCCCCTGCGGCAGAAAACATGTTTATTAGATTCCTGCTCTTCACACCATCAGTTTTGTGGGTGGGACTAATGGGCCTATCGAAGGGCCACACTTATGAGTGTTTATGCCCCCCCCCCCCCCCAAAAAACCCAAAAAAACCCAGTTGGCCACTGCCGACCCATTACTGACCAGCCCACTGGGAAAACTCCCGGTACTCCCTATGGCCAATCCGCCCCTGCCAACATGCCTGTGTTGCATCGCATGGCGGTTGGGGACAGTGCCACTGGATTGGCAGACAGGGGTGGTGGTACCCCTTTTCAAGAAGAGGGACCTGAGGGTGTGCTCCAACTACAGGGGGATCACACTCCTCAGCCTCCCTGGAAAAGACTATTCCAGGGAGGCTGAGGAGTTTGAAAAAGACTTTTCCAGGGAGCCCATGGTCAAACCTTGGATTCAGGAGGAACAATGCAGGTTCCTGATTTTCCTTGATTAAATTTTTTGTGACTGAATTTCTGCAAAGACTTTTTTGTGTGAGACTGAATTTTTTTTAGGTTGAATTGTTTTGCAGAACTTTTATTGAGATCAAATTTTTAGACACTGAATAAATTTTTACATTGAAAAGAAAATAAATGACAAAACACGTTCGGTAGGAATTTGATGATTTTTATTATTAAAAGTGTAATTTTGGGGGCGTGGCCTGGGCTAGCAATGGAGTAGACGTGTGTTGAGCGGGCTCCCGCTAGACATTTACTTTTAAGTTATTTCTACATTGTGCACCTTATTCCACTCGACGGTGAACTATCCCCGAAAACCCATTAAATCCCCTACAGACAAGTTGACCTGCAAGAATGGCTGCCAAACTATGAAAATTCAATTACACTGAAAACTCCACTACAAGGCCCAATGCCTCCTCGGAACGAAGTGCCGCCGCAAGCCCAAGTAAAGAAGGCACACCTCCTGCAGATTCCATCGAGATAGATGCTACAGACCTGAAGACGGAAATCCTTCTCGCACTTAAAGCGGACATTTCAGAGGTGATTAAATTGGAAATAAAAAATGCCCTCACTGACAATTTCGACAGGCGGGGGCCTGTGTTGTTGGCTTTGTAGCTCCCCTCTACAAGCACTAAATGTGTGGATTTCTTTTTGAGGGGTACTGTTTTCACCATGCTCTTGTAGGTGAATGGGATAGGGGACGGGGGGCAGGGTGGTGGCGCTGGATGGGATGCTGGTTTCCTTGTTGGAGGTATTATGCCATACTAAGACATACTCTTGTTACTGTGATTTTGTATTTCTCTACTTGTATGGGTTCCATGTACGACACAGTCACACCTGAATGCACTTCATGGCAAGTGGTAATAGTTTAGGAAGATGTGATGGTTGCCCAGTTAACTTTGTAAGCTGGAATGTCAAGTCTGTGAATCACCCTGTGAATTTCAAAAAAATCTTCTCGCATCTAAAGCAACTTAAGACAGACATTGCATTTCTACAGGAAACACATATACGCTTAATAGATAGGTCCCGCCTTAATCGGGGCTGGTCTGGTCAAATATATCAATCTAATTTTCATTCAAAGGCAAGAGGGGTAGCAATCATGATTGGCAAAAATATCCCGTTTACAGTGTCAGGTGTGCAGACTGACTCAGCTGGGCGATTTGTCATTGTAATCGGTAAACTGTCCTCGCTCCCGGTTATATTAGCTTGTATCTATGCTCCCAATTGGGATGAACTTACTTTTTTCAATTATTTCTTCTCTCATCTACCTGACATGACAACACATCATCTCATTTTAGGCGGCAACATAAACTGTACACTTTCACCTGTCTTAGATCACAGTATTTCAAGGAGGGCACCCCTGTCTAACTCAGCACGTTCGTCATATGGCGTGGCTGATGCGTGGCGCTTTTGCAATCCCACCTCTAGGATATATTCCTTCTTCTCCCAGGTTCATAAAACATACTCGCGTATAGATTACTTTTTTCCTTGACAAAAGAATTTAGCATCTAATTAGTGAATGTGAATATGGAGCGATAGTTATCTCTGACCACAGCCCTCTGCAAAGGCAGAGAACTGAACACCTGAGAATATTGACAGATAAGATATTGGAGATTGACACTCTATGCAGCCATTTACCTCGTGCAGATGCATTTAAAAAACGCCTAGAATTACAAACTGAATTTAACCTTCTATCCAAGCAACAGGCTGAACATCTCATCTCCAAATCAAGGCACAACCATTATGAGCATGGGGAGAAGGCTGAACGGGCCCTTACACACCAGCTGCACCAAAGAACTGCTAAAAAAACTATATCCGCAATTGATGACGAGCATGGCCTAAAATGCACGGATAATGGGGAAATAAATTCGTGTTTTAAAAGATTCTATCAATTGCTGTACGCCTCAGATTCCCTTGCTGATCCTCGTGCCATGGACGACTTCTTTAAGCCCCTGATTATTCCATCTCTAAATCTGGAGCTCTGGAGCGATTAAAGCCATGCAAAGTGGAAAATGTCCAGGGCCAGATGGTTTTCCCTCTGAGTTTTTCCAAAAATTTGTAGACCAGCTTTCACCTTTGTTATTATTGGTATTTGAAGAATCACTTTCCCTAGGAACTCTGCCTCCAACCATGCGCCAAGCGGTAATTTCTCTGCTACTTATAAAAAGACAAGAACCCTCTTAACTGCAGCTCGTATCGTCCTATTTAACTTTTGAATGCAGACGCTAAGATCCTCGCTAAACTGCTGGCACATCGTCTTGAAATGGCCGTATCCTCTGTTGTCTCACCCGATCAAACAGGATTTATAAAAAGGCTATACTCTTTCTTCAACATCAGGCGTCTGTTTAAAATTCTTTATAGTACCAATCCATCTAATCTTGGGGACAGTGAGGTGATACTCTCACTCGATGCCGATAAAGCATTCGATCGGGTGGAATGGGAATACCTCTTTAAAACTCTTGAAGCATTCAAATTTGGTCCCAAATTTATATCCTGGATAAAAACCCCATACTCTCTCCCGGTAGCAGCCGTTCGCACCAATAACAACCTATCCACCTACTTTGAGCTTGGACGAGGCACAAGGCAGGGATGCCCTCTCTCCCCACTTTTATTTGCGGTCACGATTGAACCACTTGCAATTGCCCTGAGACAGGATTCCACCATTAGGGGAATATACCGGGCAGGATCTGAACATAAAGTGCCTCTTTATGCAGACGATATGCTATTGTTTATATCAAAGCCCCGCTCGAGCCTACCTAACCTATTAGATCAATTAGCCAAATTGGGGAAAATATCTGGATACAGAGTTAATCTTCAAAAAAGTGAGCTTATGCCAATTTCCTCTGTAGAGGATGAATATCTCACGACAACTCCCTTTAAAATCAGCCCTAAGAAATGTAGCTACCTGGGCATATGGGTAACACGCGACCACAAGGATCTCTACAAAGCTTTTTATGTAATCTGAAGCAGGACCTTGACCGCTGGGATCCTCTACCTATCTCTCTTGGAGGCAGAATTAACATAATCAAGATGAACACACTTCCTAAATTCCTCTATCTATTTCAAAGTCTTCCTATATTTTTAACAAAGTCCTTCTTCAATAATCTGAATAGCCAAATATCGTCCTTTATATGGAACAAGAAATGCCCCACAATTAAGGAAAATATTTTGCAATAACCTCGCATGGTGGGAGGCATGGCACTACCAAATTTCATACATTATTACTGGGCAGCCAATAATAGAGATAACTGTACTGGATGAAGAGTGACACAACGGATCCCAAATGGATTGTCTTGGAGAGATCGTCTATTGAATTTACATCCTTGGAAGCTCTATTGTGCTCCAACCTACCATTCAAACCTATATCTACTTTCACTTCTAACCCTATCATCACCCATTCAGTTAAAATCTGGAACCAGTTCAGAGGGACATTCAGTGTCAGTGACCTCTCACATGCTGTGCCGATAGTCAAAAACCACAGGTTTCCTCCATCAGTCACGGATGAAGCCTTTAATACATGGTTTAACAAAGGGATTCGTACATGATATGACCTTTACATTGAAAATACATTTGCCTCCTTTGAGCAGCTTTAATGTAAATTCAATATTCATAAATCACATTTTTATAGATATATGCAGCTCAGGGACTTTGTTGTCACTAATTCTGCCTCCTTCCCATGTCGCCCCTCCACGTCCATGCTCAACTCCATTTTCAAACTTCAAGCTGACAATGAGCGGATTATGAGTAAAATTTATAAGGTGCTGAACTCACATAACCTTACAAACCTTGACTCTCTCCCGGATAAATGGGAAACAGATTTTGGTGAGAAAATTTCAGAGGCCCTCTGGCAAAACATCATTTAGAGAATCTACTCATCATCGATCTGCCTCAAACACGCTGTAATCCAGTTTAAAATTGTAAATCGGCTTCACTGGACCAAAGCCAGAATATCTAAGATTAAAACAGACTTCGATCCAACATGTGATCGCTGCAAGCAAGCACCGGCCACACTTTTGCACATGTTTTGGATGTGTCCTAGCCTACTTAAAGGCGCAGTCCGAAGGTCCCCCTCCCGAAAATAAACACTGATTTAAAAAGGTGAAAACCAGCTCAATCCGTAGCCTTGGGTCTCTGCTCTCGAGTGGTTGTGACATTTTTTGCAAGTCCCCCTCCCTTTGGCTGTATTTTTGACCGCTCTGTAGACAGAGTCGCTGAAACTTTAGAAAAAATGGCGGATGCTCCGAAGAAGAGGAAGTACTCGGCAGTCAAGAAAGGTTTGGATAGTGCACGCTCGAGAACCAGAGTGAACAGAGTGAAGGGGAGGCTTGAACTGAAGAGCCATGCGGATTTTGCCTGCTTACTCCTGGACAGGTACGTGTAAACAGCATTACTGATAGCCTGCTAATTTAGCGGCATGCTAAGATGCTAACTAAGTAGCGTATGTGTTGGTAAGTTAGGCTGCACGTAGACAACAGCATTATCGTGCATTGTAAGCAGTCTCTCTGCATTCGCAGCTAATAACTGTGAATGTAATAATGCCGGTGTTGACCGAGTGCGTGTGTACTAGGTTTGAATTTCATAATTTTATTTCAATTCATGTTCCATTGTTTTGTATAAATAATTGTAATTGTAAAAATAAATAAAAAAAAAAACCTGATCAAAAAAAAGTGTAATTTTATTGCAAAATAAATCAGTACTTGAAATTTGAATTCAAACGTTGATGGCACAGAAAAACTTCTGTACTGCCTAAACTGTTATTCAGCCCTGTGTCCATGTCTAGCTGCCAGGCATTCTGTGGCAAGTTATTTTAGAGAAGCAGAGACGTGATAGCTGATTGTTAAATGAAGAGGCATGGCTTCAGCAAGCAGTAATTCCCCTTGTTTATGTTTCGGAAACTCTGGTGCTGACAAGTACCTTCAAGTGTTTTTTGAATTTACCACAGTGGCTTCCTGCGACTTAATTCATTGTGGGATCCATTTATACCCTTGAGAAGCATTTATAATAGCAACCCACATAAGTACATCACGAAAGGAAACTGAAAACAGGCAATGGCCAGGTGAGGGACAACCGAGCTCCAGGTCCACTCTCCAAACCAGCAGGTGGCGGCAGGGCGCCAATTCAAATGGTTTGTTAACCGCCATTAAATCCAAGAAGAATACAAAGAAACCGTCACTCTTCGTGTTGCTCCTCAGCACGTTGTGTGCTGGTATGTGTGAAGGTTGAAGAATACAGGATTTATCGGTATACTTGCATCCGTTAGAACCTGCAGCGAGCCACGCTTCTCTGAATCGGTAAAACACGCACACACACACACTCTCTCTCTCGTGATTCAGGGACAAAAGGGCAGCGAAAAAGAGGAAAGTCAGTGTGTGTTCTTTGTTAAAAGATGTTCAAGGATGTTAAGCGGCGAACAGATAAAGAAATGCGACCAGACTGTTTAGCTGTGCAGGAGTGCGAATTTCATTCTGTGCGTGGTCGCATTCACGTCTGTTTAAATGTTATTTTTTTTCTCCTACCAGACAGTAGATTCAGTACAAGGATGCAAAACGTTTGATTACTAACTTTAGCAATGTACAATCAGAGGAGTAAATATCTTCCGGTGAAGCTCTTAAAGTTGGCATAAATGAAATTGCAGTTTTAAGATGGATGTTTTTTTGTTTTGTTTTTTTAACATTGGTAAAGAACTGAAGACCTAGTATTGGTTCATTCTGAAAGAAATACACATCTTAAATGCTTGGCCAGTGGGACAAACCAGACATAACAGTGTCCTCTCAGGACTCTGCTGAACATGAGCACGATGTGAAAAGCCAAAATTCATAAATACAAGGTTTCAGGTAGTTTTCACTGTAACTGGGAGAACTGGTATTTCACCTTTTATTTGTAACATTTAGCCTTTTTGCTCCAGCTTTAGAATAAGGTGTAAAATCTAAATGCCCAGACTGTAGAGAAAAATTAGCTTGAGGCCTCATAACAGACTCATGTCCCGAAAGCAGTTCAACAAGGTTTATTCATGCTGATAAATATCTCAATGGTGTGAGGCACTGTAAGCTTCATGTGCAAATATACAGTGGGGAAAAAAAGTATTTAGTCAGCCACCAATTGTGCAAGTTCTCCCACTTGGGCCTGTAATTTTCATCATATGTACACTTAAAGGCACAGTCCGAAGCTGTTCCCCGTTTCTGTTTACAAACACTGTTCAAACTGAGAGCCCCTCCCCTGGGCTAATCAGTGCCAGTCCCGTCTCTTCCAGCACAGCTCGTACACACGCACTCGGTCAACACCGGCATTATTACATTCACAGTTATTAGCCGCGAATACAGAGAGACTGCTTACAATGCATGATAATGCTGTTGTCTACTGGCATCCTAACTTACTAACATACGCTACTTGGTTAGCATCTTAGCATGCCGTTGAATAAGCAGGCTATCAGTAATGCTGTTTACACGTACCTGTCCAGGAGTAAGCAGGCAAAATCCGCATCACTCTTCAGTTCAAGCCTCTCCTTCAATGCTCGGAATCAAGGGAAAGCAATGCCAGTGTTCACTCTGGTTCTCGAGCAGGCACTATCCAAACTTTTCTTGACTGCAGAGTACTTCCTCTTCTTCGGAGCGTCCGCTATTTTTTCAATAGTTTCAGCGACTCTGTCTGGCGTCTCCCAGCCGAGGACTTTCCCCACAGAGCGGCACGCCCATAGCGCCGTAATTGGCTGGAGACAATAACACAATCTCTACCAAGAAATGTCTCGAAACAAGGTAAACGAAAGGAAAAGATAAAAATACAGCCAAAGGGAGGGGGAGTTGCAAAAAACGACCACTCGAGAGTAGAGACCCAAGGCTACGGATTGAGCTGGTTTTCACCTTTTTAAATCAGTGTTTATTTTCGGGAGGGGGACCTTCGGACCGCGCCTTTAAACTATGAGAGACAAACTGAGAAAAAAAATCCAGAAAATCACATTGTAGGATTTTTAAAGAATTTATTTGCAAAATATGGTGGAATAAAGTATTTGGTCAATAACAAAAGTTCATCCCAATACTTTGTGATATACCCTTTGTTTGCAATGACAGAGGTCAAATGTTTTATGTAAGTCTTGACAAGGTTTTTACACATTGTTACTGGTATATTGCCCCATTCCTCCATGCAGATCTCCTCTAGAGCAGTGATGTTTTGGAGCTGTCGTTGGGCAACTTGGACTTTCAACTCCCTCCAAAGATTTTCTATGGGGTTGAGATCTGGAGACTGGCTAGGCCACTCCAGGACATTGAAATGCTTCTTACGAAGCTACTTCTTTGTTGCCCGGGCATTGTGTTTGGGATCATTGTCATGCTGAAAGATCCAGCCACGTTTCATCTTCATTGCCCTTGCTGATGGAAGGAGATTTTAACTCAAAATCTCACGATACATGGCCCCATTCATTTTTTCCTTCACACGGATCAGTCGTCCTGGTCCCTTTGCAGAAAAACAGCCCCAAAGCATTATGTTTCCACCCCCATGCTTTACAGTAGGTGTGGTGTTCTTTGGATGCAAGTCAGGACTCTTCCTCCTCCAAACACGACAAGTTGAAATTTTACCAAAAAGTTCTATTTTGGTTTCATCTGACCATATGACATCCTCCCTATCCTCTTCTGGATCATCCAAATGCTGTCTAGCAAACTTAAGACGGGCCTGAACATGTTCTGGCTTAAGCAGGGGGACACATCTGGCTCTGCAGGATTTGAGTCCCTGGCGGCGTAGTGCGTTACTGACAGTAGCCTTTGTTACTTTGGTCCCAGCTCTCTGCAGGTCATTCACTAGCTCCCCCCGTGTGGTTCTGGGATTTTTGCTCACCGTTCTTGTGATCATTTTGAGCCAACGGGGTGAGATCTTGTGTGGGGCCCCAGATCGAGGGAGATTATCAGTGGTCTTGTATGTCTTCCATTTATTAAGAATTGCTCCCACAGTTGATTTCTTCACACCAAGCTGCTTACCTATTGCAGATTCGGTCTTCCCAGCCTGGTGCAGGTCTACAATTCTGTTTCTGGTGTCCTTTGACAGCTCTTTGGTCTTGGCCATCGTGGAGTTTGGAGTGAGACTGTTTGAGGTTGTGGACAGGTGACTTTTATGCTGATAATGAGTTCAAACAGGTGCCATTATTACAGGTAACAAGTGGAGGACAGAGGAGCCTCTTGAAAAAGAAGTAACAAGTCTGTGAAAGCCAGAAATCTTGCTTGTTTGTAGGTGACCAAATACTTCTTTTACCGAGGATTTTGCAAATAAATTCTTTAAAAATCCTACAATGTAACTTTCAGATTTTTTTTCTCAGTTTGTCTCTCATAGTTGAAGTGTACATATGATGAAAATTACAGGCCTCTCTCATCTTTTTAAGTGGGAAAACTTGCACAATTGGTGGCTGACTAAATACTTTTTTTCCCACTGTACATTTGTGGCCAAAGGTTTTGGGAATGACACAAATACTAATTTCCACAACATCTGCTGTTTCACTTTTTATAATGGCAATTTGCATATACTCCTTCGTGCTATGAGGAGTCATCAGCTCAAGTGCAATTTATTGCAAAGTCCCTCTTTGCATTGAAAAGGACTTTACCCCCCCCACCCCCACCCTCTCAATACTGAGATTCTCCACTACCTCCCTTGCCATTAAGTGCTATCCAGAATGCATTGCGGTTTTACAAAAAATCAACATGGCATGTAAAGCAGCGATGCCGACAAGCTACAAATGTAGTATTTCCTTTGTTAATGGAGATATAAAAATTACGAAAAACACTTTACTGTCTTAGTTTAGGCCCATGTTATGAATTAGTTACCTCGCTGTCGCAAAACATTATTATAATTATTTTTTTTATGATCTTTTGTCAATAGCAGCCGGTGCGGCTTCTTCTTCTTCAGACTTGACAGACTCAACGCCGCTTTAGCGTAATGCTGCCCCCGCAGTCTGAAGATGTAACTGCATTAAGGGGCGTCCCATTTCTAAGTCACAAGATCACCCTCAACACACTGGTTTTGAGGGTTAAGATTGAGGGTTGATATTAAGGGTTAAGATTGAGGGTTAAGGGAGGGAATTGGAATTGGGCCCAAGTCTGGACACCACATACCTTTTACAACTGACAAACTTGTTAAGAACAGTACAGGAGGATGCACTTGAAAGATTTTTTTTTTTTTAACCAATGGTCAAACTAGTGAGATTTGCTTGCTTCTAGCAATCAAACTTTATTGGACTTGTACATAAATGAAACCACTTGCATATAAAGTTCGGGTTTTCTTGGTGGTTTTGTTAAAGTTAGTGTTGTTCTCATGTGTACAGAATGACACATTTTGCTTTGATGCTGACTCATACACACTAACCCCTACATCTAACCTCTCTGTCACATGCATCCACACACCCACAGTTAGACACATACACACACACACACATATACATACACACACAAGTCACGCGTATGCACACCCTGTTTACCAAATCACAGGAGGAGCATCTTGTGCCTCATGCAAATAACATATTACTAACTCTTGATGTGTTGTATATGTCCATTGTTTTACACTGTAATAAAAAGAAAGTACGAGAGTCAGATCGTTGGTAGTCTCAGGAGATCCGTCTGGTGAGCTGCTGTTGCAAGACCCAGCGATCTGACTCCCCTCGTACGAGCAGAGAAAGACAAACGTTTGCTTTTGGTTATTTTTCTGGGTTTTGAGCGATCGTTTCCTTAAACGGAAAGAACTGGCAACAAAATAGTTTTGACAGTTTAGTAGCAAAAAAAAAGAGTTTGATAGTTTCAGAAATTCTGTGATCAGCAGACCAGACAAACCTGCAAAGTAAAGCTCCAAAGACCATTAATTGGGCATTAGATTTAGTAAGTGGAGAGAGCTGAACAATATTTAAACGAGGTGCATTCAGCTGCTCCAAATCAAACTTGGTGTCCTCAAAAGGTTTAAAGTGATGTTTGAAAAGCAAACATTTTTTACAGTGCCATAATGTGTTCATTAGGGAGGTAGCTGTTACCGGTACTACGGTGAGGCGCGTTAAAATTTTGTGCGATAACGATTACCGTGTATGTTTAACTTAATCTCATTATCGCAGTCGATTACCTGGGGCCTCATGTACAAAGAGTTGCGTGGATTTCCTACTAAATACTGGCGTACGCACAAATCCAGAAAATGTCGTACGCACAAAAATTTTTCAGATGTATCAATCTGTGCGTACGAATGAATCCAAGCACTTTTCCTTTGTACATCGCAATCGACGTTGAATTGAGCGCAGATGTTTCCACGCCTCCATTTACATATGCAAATCATATTTAAATGAGCCTTGCACCCGAGATCGCAGATCACAAAATCGAGAGGAGGAGGAAATCAAGCAAAAAAAGACACTTTACAGAAAGTGAGTTGAAGACGCTTCTGACAGAGGTCGAGACGCGCAAACATGTCCTTTTTGGAACGCTGTCC
>JAUESE010096816.1:0-10000 GCA_032274725.1 Malacoctenus triangulatus | reverse complement strand
ATTTAAAAAAAAAAAAAGATTTTTCTTTCCATCATTATCTTTGTTATTATAACCATCATTAGTATTTTCTCAATCAGGGAGAAGGTCACAGGCACTTGACTGATGCTGTGCCAGGGTGCATTCTCAGGGGTTGGTTCTTGGGTTAGTTATAGTGTTCATGTGAATCAAAGTAGTCCCATTTAGTTTCTTGTGCAGATGTGTTGTAGTGTTTTGTGGTTTCCATAAATGTAATTGAGTCTGTTTTGATTTATGTTAGAACAATGTGTCAGAGATGTTATGTTGAGTAATCTCTTCTGGCCACTGTTAAAGGGGTTGTGCATCTGTTCCTTTCAGTAAATGAAGAATAACCCTGAATGAAGTGATAAATTGCCTTAAGAAGCAGGACTGAGTCAAATCCTCCTTGCGATGTAAACTGTCCAATAAAACCTGAACGATGCAGGGAGTTTGGATATATTTGTGTATTCGTAGTTTAGTTTGGCAACTCATGGGAGAGCATTTTGAGAGCGTGCTAACTACTCTTTACTAAAAGAAGAAAAATTTTGGACACTTGTTTTATTTTGGTAATCACCCTTGTCTCTCGTTTCAGGCTGCTTGACTTCCCCTCCTGCTGTTGATTGCATGCTCCCAGCCCTGAGGTCTTTCACTTGTGCGTGAGGGTCTGATTAGCTGCACCTGGAGACTCTGCTTATATGTGGGCCTCAGTTGTTGTCACGTCACGAGTTCATCTGTGTTTTCTTGCACCAGTCGCTACGAGCACTTTAGTATCCCTTGCTGCAGTTCTAGTGTATGACCTTTGTTCTCCTGACCAATGAGCCTGCCTGCCCCACATACTGCCTGCTTTGTGTTTGAGGGTTTTGGACCTGTGTTTTTGGATTCGCCTCTCGCCTACTCTCGGATACAGCCTGCCCTGGTTTTGACCTCCGCCTGTGCCCGACTACGTTCCTGGATCTCCTCCATGGCTCCCCCCGTTGGCTCGTGACCTGGACTGTCTGACCTTTCTGCGCCCCCCCTGTGTGCTAATAAACTTTTCTAGACGTCAATCTTGTTCTCTGCTTGTGGGTCCTTTAAACCAACCGTGACAGTACAAACTCGCCACCCAGCAGAGGAAGATCCGGTGCGCCGAGCCCTGTCCAGCCATGGAGCTCAGCTTAGTCAACATGAGCAGCTACTCCAGAGTCTCATGAAGAGTCAGCAAGATTCGGCTCGTCAAATCGCAGAGCTCAGCTCTCAAGTTCCCGTACTCCTGGTCAGTTCACACAGTCTCGACATTCAGCCTCGGTGGAGCCACAAGGTCTACGGCAACAGCCAAGAGAGACCCATGTGCCAGACCCTGACCAGTATGCTGGTAATTTGGGAAAGTGTGGGAGTTTTTTGCTGCAGTGCACGCTTGTTTTTGGTCAAAGGCCCATTACTTATGCTTCGGACAGCTCCAAAGTAGCATTCATAATGGGACTCCTCAAGGGAAGGGCGCTTGATTGGGCAGCAGCTACGTGGCAAGATAATCCCGGTATTTGACAGAATTATGCTGCCTTTGAGGAGGAAGTACAACGTGTTTTTGATCACCCAGTTCAGGGAGGATAAACCTCTAAAAGACTTCTATCCATACAACAAGGAAGTCGTAGTGTGGCAGACTACTCCGTCGAATTTAGAACCTTGGCAGCCAAGACTGGGTGGAATGATCCAGCATTGCAAAGTGTGTTCCTTAAAGGGCTTTCCGAACAGTTGAAGGATGAACTAGCTGCTAAAGATGATTCTGACAGTTTAGATTCCTTGATCTCTACAGCCATAAGAATGGACAACAGACTCCGCGAGCGTTGCCGAGAGCGTACTGGGCGCCAAACTCCCTCAATGTCAGGTTCAGGCAGGGTTCCACAAGGCAACAAGTACTCACCTCCGGTGCAAGTGTCTTCAGGTCAAACCACCGAAGTGGAACCAATGCAGGTGGGGTGGGCAAGATTGACACCTGAGGAGTGACTGCGGAGAGTGAAGGCTGGAGCATGCCTGTATTGTGGCCAACTAGGACACTTCATTTCCGCATGTCCATCTCGACCAAAAGATTGGGCTCACCAGTGAGTACAGGGGCCATGGTGAGTAACCTTTCCGTCCCTGAACCTCAGACTAAAATGCTTATACCTGCTGTCATTTGTGCTAATGATGTCACATTGCCTCTGACTGCTCTTGTGGATTCAGGAGCTGAGGATAATTTTTTGGACTGTGATTTTGCCTCTCAGGCTGGGGTGGAAATGGTACCTCTAGCTGTTCCACTCATAGCTAGGGCCCTAGATGGAAGATCAATTTCCAAGATCACCCACAGTTCTAAACGTTTGTCACTTTTGCTTTCTGGAAACCACCAAGAACACTTGCAATTCAAACTGATCTCCTCACCACAAAACCCCTTGATTCTTCATGGTTAAAGGCACATAATCCACAGTTTGACTGGAGGAGTGGTAAGGTTGTGAGTTGGAGTGCCTTTTGCCATACGACCTGTCTGCAATCTGCTCTTCCCCCAGCCGGACTTGCCAGTCCACCTCCTGACCCTCTAGATCTAACCGGTGTTCCGGAGGATTATCATGATCTCTCTGAGGTTTTCAGCAAGGAGCGAGCTCTATCCCTGCCCCCACACAGACCGTATGATTGCGCCATCAACCTCCTCCCTGGTGCCACTCTGCCTTCCAGTCGCCTGTACAATCTGTCCCGTCCCGAGGGGGAGGCGATGGAGAGGTATATTAATGACTCTTTAGCTGCAGGTGTAATCCGTCCTTCCACCTCCCCTGTTGGCGCCGGTTTCTCCTTTGTTGGTTAGAAGGATGGCACTCTTCGTCCCTGTATCGATTACCGTGGGCTGAACAGTATAACCGTAAGAAACAGATATCCACTTCCACTCATTGACTCTGCTTTTCAACCCCTACATTCTGCAACTATCTTTTCGAAGCTGGACCTTCGCAATGCATATCATCTTGTCCGCATTTGTGAAGATGATGAATGGAAGACTGCATTTAATACACCACTCGGCCACTTTGAGTATTTAGTAATGCCCTTTGGATTAACTAATGCCCCAGCAGTTTTTCAAGCTTTGATCAATGATGTTCTCAGGGATTTTTTGAATGGTTTTGTGTTGGTCTATTTGGACAATATTTTGATTTTTTTTTCTTCGGGAGAGGAACATGTCAGTCACATCCGCCAGGTGCTGCAGAGATTACTGGAAAACAAGCTCTTCGCCAAGGCAGAAAAATGTGAATTCCATTCGTGAGTCCGTCGGCTTTCTGGGATTCATAATCAGCAAAGGTCGAGTTAAGCTGGATCCCTCCAAGATAAGAGCGGTAACAAACTGGCCCCAACCCGAGAACCGTAAGCAGTTACAAAGATTCCTTGGTTTTGCAAACTTCTGTCTCCGATTTATTCAAAATTACAGCGCTGTGGCAGCACCCCTGAGTCGGCTCACCTCCTCCAAGATTCCGTTTGTCTGGTCCCCTGACTGTGAACATGCATTCCAGATTCTGAAGCAGAGGTTCACATCAGCACCTGTCCTGATTCACCCTGACCCTGTTCTCCAGTTCATTGTGGAGGTGGATGCTTCTGACACTGGAGTTGGGGCAGTGTTGTCACAACGGTCTGCTTCAGACCACAAGTTGCACCCCTGCACATTTTTCTCACGCCGTTTATCTCCTGCAGAAGAGAGGTACACCATTGGGGACTGAGAGCTACTTGCAGTCAAAATGGCCTTGGAGGAGTGGCGACACTATCTGGAGGGGGCAGAGCATCAGTTTCTTGTTTGGACAAACCACAAGAACTTGTCATATATACAATCCGCTAAGCGTCTGAATTCCCGTCAAGCTCGCTGGGCTTTGTCTTTTGGACGTTTCAACTTCATCCTGACCTTTAGACCTGGTTCCAGAAATACTAAACCTGATGCCCTGTCTCGACAGCATTCACCATCAGACTCGCAGGAAATTACAGCTCCAATTCTCCCACCTTCCTGTGTTGTAGCCACTATCACCTGGGCGATTGAGTCAAAGATAAGAGAAGCCCAAAGAGCTAAGCCTGATCCAGGTAACGGACCTCAGAATTGCCTGTATGTTCCTCACTTTGTTCATGCTCAGGTTATCTGATGGGGAAATGCATCTCGCTTCGCCTGTCATCCTGGTGTTGGTCGCACCTTGGCCCTTCTCAGACGGCATGTCTGGTGGCCAACTATGGAGAAAGACACCAGAGACTACGTCTTGGCCTGTGCAGTCTATGCTCAAGGGAAAACCACCAATCAGAGACCAGCTGGACTCCTCCGTCCTTTGCCTATTCTCAGTCGTCCTTAGTCACACATTGCCCTCGATTTTGTTTCTGGTCTGCCCGTCTCCCGAGGTAACTCCATTATTCTCACAATTGTGGATAGATTCTCCAAGTCAGTGCATTTTGTGGCCCTAACCAAACTGCCCACAGCCCGTGAGACTGCAGATCTGCTTGTGCAGCATGTCGTCCTCCTCCATGGGACACCAGTGGACATTGTTTCCGACAGAGGTCCACAATTAATTTCCCAGGTGTGGAAACAGTTCTGTAAAGTGCTCGGTGCCAGGGTGAGTCTCTCATCTGGGTTCCATCCCTAGAGTAATGGATAGTGTGAACGTGCGAATTAGCATCTGGAAGCTCCCCTTCACTGTGTTCCGGCTCAAAATCCGGTGGATTGGAGTACTTACCTGCCCTGGATCGAATATGCCCACAACTCTCTGCCTGCTGCTGCAACCAGTATTTCGCCCTTCGAATGTGCTCTGGGATACCTGCCTCCCCTGTTTTCAGATCATGAAGCGGAGAGTGCTGTGCCATCTGTGCAAGACCACATTCGGCGATGTCGCACCATTTGGAGATCCGCCCACTCAGCTTTGCTTCGGACTGCAGACGGGAATAAGCGGATTGCGGATAAGCAACGGACTTTGGCTCCCGTTTACCAGCGAGGTCAGAGAGTGCATGGAAAGATGTACCTCTGAGAGTTGAGTCTAGGGACGGGGGCTACCAGTACTTGATGGACTGGGAGGGCTATGGTCCAGAGGAGCAATCCTGGGTGCCCCGCAGCCTCGTTATGGATCCCCAGTTGATCACGGACTTCTATCGAGACCACCCCGGCAAGCCCGGTGGTCCGCCTGGTGGCGGTCATTGAGGGGGGGTACTGTCACACTCTGTTTCTGTCCTGTCATTTCCTGTTTTATTTTGGTCATCTGGTAAAGCTGCTTGACTTCCCCTCCTGCTGTTGATTGCATGCTCCCAGCCCTGAGGTCTTTCACCTGTGCCTGAGGGTCTGATTAGCTGCACCTGGAGACTCTGCTTTATATGTGGGCCTCAGTTGTTGTCATGTCGCGAGTTCGTCCGTTTTCTTGCACCAGTCGCTACGAGCACTTTAGTATCCCTTGCTGCAGTTCTAGTGTATGACCTTTGTTCTCCTGACCAATGAGCCTGCCTGCCCCACGTACTGCCTGCTTTGTGTTTGAGGGTTTTGGACCTGTGTTTTTGGATTCGCCTCTCGCCTGCTCTTGCCTCTCGCCTGCCTTGGTTTTGACCTCCGCCTGTGCCCGACTACGTTCCTGGATCTCCTCCATGGCTCCCCCCTGTTGGCTCATGACCTGGACTGTCTGACCTTTCTGCGGCCCCCTTGTGTGCTTATAAACTTTTTTAGACATCAATCTTGTTCTCTGCTTGTGGGTCCTTTAAACCAACCGTGACAATAATAGGCAGTTTGACATTGAAAGAGAAGCAGCTGATGTTCCTATAACATTTGCCAAAGTCTTTTATTTGATTATCTTTACATTAGTTTTACATGAATGTATAAATAAAACAAAGAGATATTAAGCCTTGATTTTTGTAAAATAAAATAACTCCTTATAAAATCACATGTATCCTAACATGAGATGGGAAAAGTCTTCAGAATTCATCTGCGTCTTTCAGCTGGCTGAGACAATAATATCCTTCATATGATCTTGGTATAGTATATCTTAGAATGTCTCAATAAATTCACAGGAAGGCATAAAATCAATGTTTGCAATAAAAAAAAATTTGATTGCACAGAAAACTGATATGAATGCATTGAGATATTGTCCTGTTTGTACTCCCCCCAGTCTGTGCTCTCTCCTCTTTTTCCGTACCTTCCTGCAGGATCTCTGCCTGGAACTCAAAGCTCGCAATCAAAGCTCTTGCCTCCTGTCCTTACCTTGCCCGCAGCAGTTGATGACATAAATGGTGTGTTTGTTTTTAAATGTGTAATTTTTTTCGACAAAAGGCCTATAGATGATTGTGTTAATATCCACCTCTTACTATCAGTTAGCGGTTTTATGCCCTCTGCCAAGGAGGATGGTTTGTTGGTTGGTTGGTTGGAAAATTTTGGAAAAGTAACAGACGGTATTGTAGGAGATGTAGTTTTTGGCCACTGTTGTTTTAGACCACCAAAAGCTTGTGCAGGTTATATGAAATGAATTAGGGAGAAAGATTTGGCTCAAAGGCCTCAAGTTGGACGCCTCTGGTTAATACAGTTGCACTGGTGAGCAACTATTGTGTAATTGACATGATTCATAGCTATTCATGTTTGATTGTGAGGTCAGTGGTTCAACCCCCACCTCCAGTTTGAGTGTGCTTGGTCAAGACATTGAACTCCCAATGGAAGTGAGCCCCCCGATGTGTTTTCCCCATTTGAGAGAATAAACAAATATGAAGTGGTCTCAGACAGCCAATTAAGATGAGTAAGAAAAAGCTTCATAAGTTAAGTCTTTCATTATCTTCCTTGTCGTGAGGGGTTTGGACAGCTGATGAATCTGGCTTGCCCACAAACTAAATCCAACAGTACATCCAGCAGGACAATACAATGCAATATATAAGTAAGATTGTTGGTTGAATCGGATCAACTTCATTGCTAGGTAATTTGACACCTAAAATTCTCTTGGTGTTGGTTGGCCCCCCGATTTCTCCGTTTCAGCACACGGACTGAATTTAACAAATAAGTCAATTTGATGAAAAAAGAGTTGACTCTTATAAATGGAAAATGAATGACTTTAATTTACATGAGCTTGATTGAGCGGCAAACAGGTTTAAATACAAACTTGCACTGGAGCCATCGGAATAGGAAATAATTTCTCAACTACTGCCCACAGTGAGCACTTGAAATGTCACTTGTAATGCTTTTTTTTACAGCAAAGTAAGCTCTGGGAAATCTGGAAAAGTGAATTCAATTGTCAGAGCCTGAAAAAAGCGTAAGCTGAAGAGTTGTCTCAGGAAACGTGTTACAAACACTGCTGCTGCGACTCACACAGCTCTGGCTGTGACTCTGCTGTGCGATCACTTCTCAACACATTCGAAAATGTAGTTTTTCCACACTCAGTGAGCAGTGATGGTGACACCTTCTCATCATGCCAGGATATCACCGCGTCACTTTGTCGTTGGACTTCTGACAGTGAACAGTGGATTTCCAAAGAAAAAGTAGTAGAGTTTGGTGGTGAAATAGAAGACAATCCAAAATAAGTGAAAGTACATTAATCGCCTGAACAGTTGGTGTGAATCTTTTTCTAGATCGTAAGCTGAGCAGCAGCTCGCGGTGGAGGAACATGACAGAAGTGAAGCAGGTCCATTGGTCCGACAGTTGTGTGGTTGAAGTTTTGACAACTGGTGGTTATTTCACAGACTGCAGGGAATAATATTCTGTTTCTTGTTCAACAAATTTACCTCAAACAACTATAGTCCAGTCCTTCAGCTAACTGGTTCTCACAAGGGGGGTACAGGTACCCCTTGGTTTACTTTTTACTATTTTTTGTGTTTTTTTTCATTTTTTATATTCAAACAATCCAAGTGTCCCCACATCCTCTGTACAATGAGGTAAAAATACCACTAAAGCACAAAGGTGGAGAAGATCTATATATCTGGTCTGGTAAAAAATCCTGTGAGTACAAAAAGATTTGAGTCATTTTCATCAAAACTTTTAAAAAGTGTGTTATCACCTAATTTGAATTCTTCGCTTGTGTTTTTCTTCTTTTTTTATATGTAAAGGTTCATACAACACCCTGACAAACAGCCAAGACCCATTTAAGAAAACAGGGGTGGCCACACCCCTCTCAAGTCAGCTGTTCAGAGGAGAGCAATGTAGTCTTCAGAGTGGGTTTATTTCTTTGTGATGGTGTGTGTGTCTGCGCCTGTGTGCTTGCGTGTGCACGCCTGTCTGTCTGTCCGTCTGTGTGTATGTGTGTGCGCATGGGTGCATGCGTTAGCCCCAAGAGGTTACTTCGTGCTGACATTAGCTCATCACCTCGAACAGATATCCAATATATTAGGATTCAGTGCGTTTTCACTGTATGGCTGACACGATTACGCCTCCGTGAGCCACACAGTGGCCTGAAGACAGTCTTGGCCCCACTGTCTAATTGGATCATTTAGGTGCCGGTCCAGCAGCCCTGTATGAGAGTAGGGCCTCTGCCAAGAACAGACCACATGGATACAAAGCCGTGTGCCAACACACAGAGATGAGAAGAGCAGGAGCTCCCAGGCAAATGGCTCTGTCTGGTATTAACTGGTTGCATTTCACAAATTGATTTGTTATGTAGCTGGAATATTTTGGTTTTGGTTCTGTTTATGTCTTGTACTTTCAACGTATATGTATATGTATATGTATACAGAAATGTAAACATATATGTATATATCTGTGTATGTATGTACGCATGTCCCTCCCTCCCTCCCTCCCTCCCTCCGCCCAAGTGAGTTGGGACCAGCTCAAGTGCCATCCATCTCTGCATAAGACCAATAAATAAGTTTGATTGCTGGATGGGTTGATAGACAGAGATGTTGGTGGATGGATGGGAGGAGAAAAAAATAGATGTGTAGATAGATGGATAGCCAACAATTACCAGACAACATGTTCCTTAATATCTGTGAACTCACCTGTCGAACCATCTCTGCCCTGCCGTTAACCTCGCATGTGTTTGAATGTGCCAGTTTCCAAATGTGTGAACACGTGTGTGTGGTAAAATGTGTGCTTTCAAGCTCAGGTGCTTTTACTTTTTGTGATTAGGCTTTTTCCAGTATGCTGAGGACTATGTTTATCTGTCTTAAGGTTCGTTGTCTCTCTTCACTCCCACTGCTGTCAGTCACTAAGACATACCAACCGTCAGCTCACGTCTCACTGTGATCCTTCTGTTCTGATAACAAATGATGTAATGTGATCCTAATGAAAAAAGGTGACTCACACCGAGAGATTGTGAAACTGAGTTGCGATTCGACAATGGAAATAATTTTTGCTTCACGAGGCCTAAAGATGTGCAATTCTCACTGTTGTTTTATCTATCTGCTGTGTGAGTGTTTGACAGCGAGTATGGGAATGACATTTTCCAGCATGTCTTTACAACCGCCCTGGATAGGGACCGCATTTGTGTCACCTGTCCGACAGTTTCCACAATCCCTCCTCCTGTAGTTATTAGGGGCATTTCTGTGTGTTTCAAATCTACCCTGGGGTCTTCCCACCAAGAAGCTTATTAACCATCCCTTTGACCTCCCGTTAAACTTCAGTTGGGCCAACTGAATGCCTTTCTACTGTCCTGTCCGATGTCCTCCCTTGTTCCTGAGAAAGCATTTACAACTGATGCTACTGTGGTCTCTGTAATGCCTTATGTAGTACAATTCAAAATATTAAAATGAGCTGTATTTCAAAACTTGTGGATTTGCAAGGTGCCGATAAAGCCCCTTCCAAAGCAAAACATTTTAAGTGGCATGAAACAATGAATGTTTTTTCTTTCTTTTAAATATGTCTTTGTTTGGTGTAATCCAGACAATATAAAAAGATAAAATAACCTCAGTTGCAAAACCATAACTGTCACAGTAAACAGCAATTTCAGGCTGTTTACTGGGGCATGACATTCCATCTTTCTGAGATTGGTTATGTGGTTAAAGGCGCTACATGAGTTTAAAGCGGCACTA
Organism: Malacoctenus triangulatus; assembly: GCA_032274725.1. Lineage (NCBI taxonomy): Eukaryota > Metazoa > Chordata > Actinopteri > Blenniiformes > Labrisomidae > Malacoctenus > Malacoctenus triangulatus. The sequence goes on along the minus strand of JAUESE010096816.1, from coordinate 70 downwards.
TGTAAGTTTTTACTGAAAATATCTTTATAATAGCCTTTTTATTTGACCCTTTATGGCTAAAGCATCGTTT
>JAUESE010096721.1:0-11965 GCA_032274725.1 Malacoctenus triangulatus | reverse complement strand
GGGGGGGGGGGGGCAGGACGCATAGCCCGGACATACCTTGGGGCCATTAGTCTGGCTCTGCCCGGGCCCGGCAACGTTAATTGGACACACAGTAGCTCCAAGATCACAGCAAACTCGGACAATTTGTTGGATGAGTAAATCGGCCTCATCGGGCCGCAGGAGCCGCGTTTCAGGGGGGGGAGGGGGGCGGGACCGGGACGGATAATGTCTCGTATTGTGAGCAGGGAGGGGCCAGCGCTTCCCCGCCGTGCAGTCAGGATATTACAACCTGAGCTGCTGAATCACAAACAGCTGATGTGATGCATTTCTGCATTTGAAGGTGTTTCCTACTGTTTATATTTCTTCCCCCAATTTTAAAATTAAAGAATGTGTCTTTAAAATTAGGCTGGTGTTTGACTTGCTGTTTGCTTATTCAATACTTTGACGTGACTGAGTGCTGTCATCTCCTTTTGGTCAAGAATTACGTTATTTCAATATACTTTTACAAAATCAAATCTTTCCCCTTAATTAATAAGGAATTAAGAAAATGGAAACTGTCAGCAAACCAGTTGCTTCTGATAAGATCAGTCCTGATAACTTTACAGCCACAGTATGACTCTGTGTATTCGTGAAAGGTTATTGGTCGATGCGGCAGCAGGTCGCTGGGACAACACCAATGAGGAGGCAGTGAGGATGAGGAAGATGCCTTCCTCAGCAGCATCCACTTAATCGGCTTGTTGGACCTGGTAGAGTTGAAGGTACACAGGAAATAAAGCTACACAGCATCATTGTGTGACACCACTGATGGGGGCGGCCACAAGCCTGGGTTATATGAATGTCAGGACTGTGAATATCCGGTCTCAGTACTTAATGATAGCTCAGCCGAGCTCTCTAATACGATCACTCATTCTGTGTTATTCAGAAACAAAGTTGCCACTTTGATGTTTCCCTCAAGAATGCACATCCGAATGTTTCACAGAAGACTGTCGAGTGACGGATTTTTTTCCGAAAAAGCCACCGTGGTGATAATCTGCAGGAAAAAAAAATTGCATTTCCACCCGGAGGAAACGAGGAAGCCCTCGCGTCCGCGTCTGTAAAAAACCTCAACGAAACCACACGTGCTTTGAATTCACATGTGGGTTCTCCTTCTGCCGCGCCGCATCACTGACACCGTCTTCGGTTCCCACGCGCTGGAATTCGATCTCACCCCGGGTCCCGAATAGCGCTCGAGAGCGTACCCGAGTGGGCATCGGCGCATGTTTGGATAAACCATGTAAACTCTCAGTGAGTCTGTTTTTAAATGATCCCCGCGTCTTTCTTTTAAACAATGCGGCGCTCTCTGCATTACACTGAACTTTCCATCATATAAAAAAAGAAAAAGAAAAAGGGGGGGGCCACTCTTTGTTTTCCATGGTTCCTGCGGTGGGAGCTGAGGCCCGGGCCTGTGAAGATGAATGAGTCAGAGTATCGAAAGCAACAAAAAAAAAAAAGTCCCGACTGCAGCTCTCTGGAGCTCCTGCATCCGTCCATCCGTCCCACACACGCTCTCCAGGCCGGAGCCTCCTCTACAAATCCTCGTCCCCCCCCCCCCCCATTACAGAGGAAGCGCTCACTCCTCTCTCTCTTGTCGGTCCCCGCTCTGTGGTGCGTATGTGTGTGCGAGTGTGTGTGTTCCCCGATCCTCTGCGGCCAGGAAAGGCTTTCTGGAGCTCAGCCGGGACATTTGTGATTCATCAGTGAGGTTTTTTTTTTTCGCTGCTTTGACTTTGTTCTTCGCGGCGCTGGCGGACAGGGTCCAGTAAAGTAAAAAAAAAAAAAAAGGTCCGATGACGCACTGCTGCGCTCTGGCCGCTCCAGCCAAACGCAGCTACTAACCACCACCTCCCCCCCATCCAAACCTCTCGCTTCCTCGCGGCCTCCCCGCGTGCCACGCCCTCCTTTACCCCCGCGCAAACAAACAAACCCTCGATCCCACATATCCGCTAACAAAAAAAAAAAAAAAAAAGGCACCCACGGCACCGAGCTAAAACAGGAAGTATCTGATTTTTGCATTTAACGAGGACAAATCACGGCCCGGTTTGCACTCAGGCGGACTGGAAACTCTCTCTCCCCGCATCCAGCCATCCATCCTTCATCGTCTCTGTCTTCGCCACCTCTCGGAGGATGCATCTGTGACGCTTCGGCTTTTGCTTTTTGTTTTCCGACAACTGTCCAGAGACCGACTGACAGCAACTTTTTTGCAACAATCAAAACGGTCCCTTGCCTTGCTGAAGATGTGCATTGGAAAAAAGCTACTTGAAGCTACTTTTTAGGGGCACTCGATCCCCGTAAATCTGCGATCCGGCCCGATGTGAGGACAAAAGGGGAAACCCAGGATGAGGTGTTACTCACTGCGAGCGAAAACAATGAGTCAATGAGTCAACAGAAAAACAAAGCAGAAAAAAAAATGAATGAAAACCTCCTCCTGCTGTCACCCAAGAATGCAAAGCCAGGTCCATTACACTACGCCGCATTGTGTATTGTGTAACATGCAGGCCTGGGTGGGGTTTGGGGGAGGGAGGGTAGGGGGGTTGTAAGGGTGGAGGTAATCTCACCTCTGGATAAAATAAATCAGATCTCGGCGGGGGATCCTGGCAGGACCTGACGAAATACTTCTGTGTGCGCCAACGTTGTTTATGGCAACAAGCATTTCTATAGGAATCCATCAGGAAAAAACAGCCGTAAAACTGCAGGTTTTATGCTACTCAGCAACCTGCCACGTTTGAAGGAGATGTAGCAATTTTACACTCATAAAAATGAAATTGAATGAAAAATATTGCAGGAGGCAGTCTTGCATTTTTACATTTTAATTATTGTCGGGGCAAAACACACTTAAGGATGTTTTCTTATTGGACCGAAACTGAAAAGAGATTATGTTTACTGGAGTTGAGCTCTGTAGTTAGACAGTCTGGGATCGCGTGGGTTTCCTCCTGTTCTGTGGTTTCATCCAATAACCTCAAAGATAAACTTTATTTTGTAAGTAGCATGTGTAAAATATGCAAACTTAGTCAAAGTCTCTGTCTTGTATCTCCCTGATTGGCCATTGATGTGTGGGAGCGTGTGTCGTTCTGCGTTCACCCCAGGATGTTCAGTGAGCTCTTTTGGCCTAACACGACTAAATTATTGTCGTTTTTAGAACATTATAACTTTTCAAGATTCTTGCCCCAGCCATTGGGTTCTTTTGTAAGGCTTTATTGATCATGGGAGAGTGAAGAGATGCCCCGACTACCTTCAAGCAACATTTATTGGAGCAGAGACACAGTTGTGATCAGGCCCAGCAGTGAGGCATCACATCACCCAACTTTGGAAGCAGTGTCACACCACTGTAAGGGTTCAGTGTGACACTTTGTGCATCAAACATGTTCAAATCCATCAGATAAACCTGCATCACAACTGATCTTGCTCCGGTAAAGCATCAGCTCACTCATGGGACAGAGTCCTGTGACTGAGCGGTTGTGGAGGTGTTTTCCAGGCACAGGAAATGAGGTTCTGACAGGCCCGAACACTCTCTGCTCCATGGTGGCTCGCTCTGAGACAAAGTATTTACTTGAGCTGGAAGGGGGGGGGGGCTACTTCTGGGCCTCTCCTCCTTCCCTCTCCGCCACCCTGGTGGAGGTCCCCATGTTTGGAGAAGGAAGCGGGAGGGCCTTTTGGATCATGTAACTCACTTCAAACTGATTTGGGTCAAGCTACCTGACAAGGAAATTGATTTTTTTTTTCCACTTGTTTTTCCTTCCAGAGAGGTGCAGCGAGACGCACTTACCTGGGCCGCGCGGAGGGAGACCGGTGACCTTTATGGGCCCCTTTTTATGAATAGAGAAAAAAAAAGAGAGAAAGAGGAAAGGCTGGTCCACAAACAAAGGACAGCTCCAGTTCACAAACCCAACCGGCACTGGACTAATGGCGGAGCTGTGCGTGGAGCCTGAGCGGGCGATCTGTTTGCATTTACTGTGAGAAAAAAAAGTTTCCTGCTGGCAGAGGGCTCGCGGTGAAATTGGACTGAACGCATCGTGACCAGTCAGAATTTATGAATGGGGGAGCTTTGGCTTCCTGTCACACACAAAACCAGACAAACCTCAGAATGACTTTCGGTCCCGAGCATCGCATTTCACCATGAACATGAAGCAGCATCCTGTGGAGCACTTTTAACCAAACCAGTAAATAATCACTGATGGATGTTTGGTTGCTTTAATTGGTTTTGAAATGTATTTTTCTTAATAGAATCACACAGGAGTTGCAGTGTGGTTACTGAGGCAACCTCTATCTGTGTGCTGTTTGATCTATATAACTGACAGCAACATGTTTCGCACATGTAAATCGAAAAGTGAGAGTTTGCTTTAGGAGCAGCTGAAATGCATCATGCACATTCACCCCTCAATCCACAGTGTTTAAACCTGAAAACAAACTGGTACATTAATTGAGAGGGAAACTCACACAGTGAACTCTGTACTCACAATTTGTAGACAGTCAATGGTTTTGGGTGACGACTGCAAGTTAAGGATTTATTTTGAAACCCCACATTATTGTCACAGCACCTTTTAAAACTTTATATTTAAAATTTTAGTTTTAACCATACATTTAATTATAAATGTGTTTTTTCTGCTTCTGCTTTTAATTTTTGCACTTTATTCTCCATTTTAATTGATTCCCACAGTTTTTTGGCTGAACACACACAGACACAGACACACACAGACACACAGACACACAGACACACACACACACACACACACACACACACACACACACGCACACACACACACGCCTCCCTTTCAAACACGCACCCTCCTGAGCTCATCGCACAGCAGATTCACGTGTGCGAAAGCTCACGAGAGCCACCGCCGCCGCCGCTCTCACAGCTCCTGTGGTTCCTGTGTGAGCTCTGGCAAAGTTCAACTGGCAGTAAATAAGGTGCTGCCATGTAGCTCCGTGAGAAGCCGGCGGCAGCGCCGGGCTCATCCCCAGCCCCGGCAGAGACACACCTTTGTCTCCCAAATGAGCGCGAGACAATGGGAAGGGTTATTATCCCAATTTTGCCCAGACAAACCCACACACACACACACACACACACACAACTCTCTCACTGAGAAAACTTCACAGGAGTCCCTTAGTCATAATTGTCCTCCTCCCAAAGAGCGGGGAATTTTCCCCCTGCTCCGTCTCACAAAGGCATCCCGTCACTCAGATCTGCCACTTATCAAATCAAACATGGCACAGAAAAATGGGCGTCTTTGTCAGGAGGCTCTGTGTGTGGGAGAGGTGGGGGGGAATAGAAGGTTATTCATGTCGCTGTAGGGGTAGGGGGCGCAGGGGGGGGGATCAGGCCCCCCTCTGCCGCTACAGTGCAGACTCACCGTAATCCCAACAACAGGGGCGATTTACTGTACTTACCTGTCTGCCGCGGCTCACTTGGGGACGGTCGGGGGGTGTCGCTGGTGGTGTCCGCTTTCCGACGGCGGCCGGGCTGAGGCGCTGCGAAAAAATCCGAACCATCCTCATTAACTTTTTTTTTTTTTTTTTTCTTTCGCCTACAGTGTTGTGTGTAATTATGCTCCAAATCCTGCCAGTGTGAGGAGTAATCACCACCAGGGGAAACCACAGAGCCAGAAACGTCGCTTTTAAGGGGACCTATTATGCTCGTTTGCAGGGTTTTTCCATTTTCTGGAGCTTCACTGAAACTTTCACGGCTCCAAAAACGACTCGCTTTTAAGGGAGAATTTTTCAGTTCACACTTGTTCTCAAACAAGCTTCTTTTGTCCCTTCAAGACTTTTATATCATTGAAAATAAATTCTGCTTCCTGTATGTGTGTTTGTGCTCCCTCCACCGGTAATCCCTAAAAAGTCCCCCCTTCTCCATGGAAGCCCACTGACCTCATGACGGTCACTTTCAACAGGACCCTCTTCGTAAGTTATTAGTTTGTGTAACTTGACGCTGGATTCAACCACAGTGCTGGTTAACCAGAAACCAGGACCTGTCGGCTCATCTAACCATCATGGTTTCCCAGCTTCCTTTGGCCTGAGTTCACCCACGCCTAATTGGCTGATTAGATTTGGGGCTCTCATCAAATCTGTTATTCTTCGACTATCATTGCCTCAATGATAAATATGTTCAATAATAATGTGCGTAACTTTGATCGAAGTGGCAGGAAGAGAAGTTCTCTTGCAATAGAAGAAAAAATGGGGGCATAAAGTGGTAAAAGAAGAGTGAGGCGCCCATGGGTGACCTTTCTGAACTGTGTGATGTGGAAAATCTCAGTGAGAGAAAGAAAGAAGAGGAAACCTCAACATACTGTAAATCAACTTTAAGGACCCCCCCCCCCCCCCTCCCTCTCTCTGTGTTCCTGTGACTTGCTCTCGCTCTCTTACATGCCGGCCCCCGTGCTGGCACCAAAATGTCAGGCTGTGGACTGGCAGGGGATGAAGGGCTGAGGGAGGGCGGGAGGAGAAGGAAGAGGAGGTGGCTTCACCGGGCGGGTGGGGGGTGGATTTGGGGGGGAAGGGGGGCCCTCGGGGCTGGAGGCGGAAGAGCGGCGTTTCTGAGGTTTTCAGGCACCATATTTGTCTAACATTTCTGCCCATTTTGAACAAGTTCAGTCACAGTTCATGAAACAGAGCACCTTCGGTGTGGCAGCACCCCCCCCACCTCCTCCCTGGCAAGCCCGCACTTCATGCTGGCGTCCCCACTCGAAGCCTCACTGGCAGGGACGGAGACACAGAGTATGTGTGGGTGAACTCCCTGCAGAGACCCATTTGAAACTATTCATTTAGATGTTTAATCAGAGTAATTTTCAAGCTGCTTTACTGACAATGGTTTTATAATAATGAGTAATGATGAAATTAGCTGAATTGAAGGAGTTTGTGCTTTGAACTCGCTGTGAATTATGTGTTACTTTCGCTTTTTTAGCCTCTTTCAGTTTTGATTTTATGATTTTTTCTTCACGGCAGCCACTGATTTAGTGGCTGAAGCTGGCGTCTCCTTCGTCCGTCATGCCGCCAGTGTGGATTCTGCAAACATCCTGCAAATACATCGCAGAGCCGGTCAACTGACTGATGTATTCTTGACGTGTTCCACTAATTGACGCCAAGCCCTTCGGCGCAGAGGTCAGCGTGCTCTGGGCCAACATGGCGCTGCAGCTCACGATCCATCAAAAAGGTTCTGGTGGTTACTGGGCAGCATGGAGATAAGGAGTGGGGGGGGGGGGGGGGGGCTTGGGGATACACCGAGAGACACACATGTAGCAGAGGAGCAGAGTGGGTTTTTATGAGCAGGGCGGGCAGAGGTGGGCGGGCCGAGGGCCATGGATCAGAGGCACCGACGCCTTCAGACAACAATCCACTGTTTCCTCTGTAATCCCGTGACTCATCGGGCTCAATGGAGGACACTCGATAGCAGGTGATCATGAAACTTCAACCCCCAGACAGCCTGGCTGCCGGGGGCTTTCTCCCTCGGCCCCGGCCCAAACACCTACCTAACGCTCGCCCGGGCGACACCAGGCTCTCCGCCTCGCACTCGTGGTGAGACGCTCTGCCCGCCCAGATGAGCTCAGCTGCTCTCTCTCCCCCTCGGGGGAGTCGTTTTTAAAAAACCTGCTGCTATCACCTCATTTCCAGTGAAGGCGGGCTTTCTGATGCAGCGTGTTATATTTATGCCTCACTGGGGGCAGCTTCTGGGCGTTGATTTGCGAAAAGACGTTTGGCTCCGCGAGCAGACAAAATGAACTTTCTGGTCACCGCGTGAAGCAGCAAAAACCGCAGTCGGGCTGCACATGTAATAATGCCGAAGGAGGAGGAGGAGGAGTGGGAACGTCCAGCATTTATTGTAACCTAAGTATGAAAACAGAAAGGGGAAAATGTTAACAGCGTGACATTGATCGGTTTTATATGAAACCCGAACACTTCTGAGAGTGAGGGGGGAAAAGAAACATTACATTTGAGAGCAGGCTTAATTACACGCTACTGGACCGGAGCTTGTCACTCACATGATCAACTGCATGAGTAACGCTCCGAGGAAGACGAAGGACGGGAGGAAGACGGAGGACGCCAGATCAGATTAGGAGAACCGGGAAGAAATGACAACACATTTTCTCACAGCTTTTACAGGCAGACGACCTAATTCTGTCGTGTGGATATATTTAATATGAAGTTACAAAAGTAAAAGCGGGACGATGCCACATAATTAAATTAAGTGTGAGTGTCGCTGGGTTGCACAAGGGACTGAAACGTCACGGTAACTCGCCGTAATCCCAAAATGGATTGTGGGAAAAGTCTCGGCGGCTCTGATTATTTTCTCGTCTGACATCTCCGAACGCGCTTTTTTTTTTTTTCAAGAGCGGTTGCAGGATTTATTGCCATTTCCTCGCAAAACCTCTGATGTGAATTAACGGCTGTGTTTTTTTTTTTTTCGTGTGTGTGTGTGTTTTTTTTTCTTCCCTCTGACTTTCGCAGGCTCCAAGTGTTGTTAACTTCCCATTTAACGCAGGCTGTAATGTTTTGCACAAACCTGCGACGGCCAACACATACAGTACAGGGCCGGCCTGATTTATGCCCTCCCCCCCCCACGCCCCACTCCCCACCCCACTGCAGCTTTCATGCTCGGCCTCGCGTTCGCCCATAAAGTCACTTTTATGCTGAGTAAATGTCAGCCAAATTATGGAAGCAACAGCAGCAGCCGCAGGTAGTTGATACAATTCGGAGGGTTACTGCTGTTTCGTCATCGGTTTAGTCATCTGAGGGCAGGGAACGGGGAGGGAGGAGCTTGGAGAGGGGTCAACCCCCCCCCCGGGGGGGCGCCGTGTGTGGCGATGTTCGCGCAGAGGTTCGCCTACATTCTGCACGAGTCAGGGGACCTGAGGATTTTTTTTTTCTTCTTCCAAACAGTCAGAGGGGTTCCACTCCAATGAAAGTAATGTGATGTAGACGGTGGGGGCAGCGGGGATGGTGGAGGGGGCTGGCACATAGAGGAGGAAATATAAATCCTCTGTTGTTTTACCTCCTATAGGGAAAACCCATTGTTTCCCTCTGCCTCACTGGCTGATGAAGGAGAAACACACAGCATACAGTCAATGTTCAACCACACGAAAAGGTAAAACTGCGTTTTTTTTCATGAATTTGTACCTCTCAGTGATACATGCTTTACTGATGGGGAAGAAAGTTTGTCTGGCTTTTACATGGGGTCACATTTGTGCATTGAGCAAACAAAAATAGAATGATAATGAAGAATAACAACAACAGCTTCCTCACCAAACCTTGAGGGTCGCTGTTACAGCAGTGTGCTGTCCTGACTGATTCTTTCACAGTAAAAGCTTTATGGGAGTCCTTTTTTATAGTCTAGGAATCCCAACAAATATTAGAAATATGTTTTACTTTGAAAATACAAGAAAGCAGCTGTGTGGTGTTGTGGTGAAAGGTTTGGCTTAAATCTCACGGAGGATCTGGTCGAATCTGTTCCAGGCCAAAATACGACAACCCCCCCCTCTGCAATGTCCCTGCAGCCCCGTCATCACAGCTCTTCCCCCAGAGCGCCGCGCTCTAATAGGCCGGCCAGCGTCCACTCCCAGGCCCGCGTGCTGGCATTCCCTCTGCTGCTGCCGCGAACAAAGCCGGAGGAAGAAGTGGTGCGTGTGAGCTGGGTGGAAGTGTCCACGCGGTCGTTCCTCCCACACCCTCTCCAGTCTCTCTGATGCCTTTCTCAGCTCCCAGCGTGCAATTATTTTCACTTTTACACTTTTTTTTATTTTTATTTTCATGAATGGAAAGAAAAGGAACCGGCCGAACGAACAATGAATCCATGGTTTGTTCTTTGAATGGCTCATAAATCAACAGGGGCCTCAACATCTTTTCTTTTCTCTGTTTTTTTATGAGAGAAACAAATGCAAAGTATCTTGCGTGCAGTTATTTTCTTTGCACAAACTGTCTTTTGTATGGAATAAATCCAGCTCATTTGAACTGATGTCTCTTTTTTGCGTTGTACATATTGTTCCTGTGGTCATTATCTCGTCTCTCTGAATGACTGACACACCCTCTGACATCACATTGATTTGGGAGAGTCTAAAAAAACTCCTTTGTCAAGTAAGGTCAAGTCAACCTCAACCTTTTGAAACTGGGAGACGTGGGCAGTAACCACGCGGTGCCCGGAGAGCTGCGCGGGGGGGGAGGGGCCTCACAAACGAGCCACAGAGTGATGACGACGAGAGTAAGCAGAGACCTTCTCAACTGTCACGTGTCCAGCTGATGAAGGTCTTTTAATGACCCCCCCCACACACACTCTTATTAAGCTGCTAACTTTCTCTCCGGTTTGAGAGTTTCATGAGAAGCAGCAGGAAGGACCAGCCCAATGCAGGATTCCACCTCGACTCGGCTCGACTCGCCTCTGTTTCAGTCATTTCGTGGAGCAAAAATAGAGCAGAATCCTGTCGAGTTGAGCCGAACTGGTGCTGGTGGAAAAGCCCCCCCGTTTGAGACGCGGTTAAGTAGCCGTCCTTTACTTACACTTTCGGAGGATTATCCCGAGCGATCTCTGTCAGCACACCATGACTGTGCCAAACCACGGTTTCTTTTTCGAGCGCGATAAAAAAAAAAAAATACAACCAGGTTTTTTTCGTCTTTTCTCTGGTGTCTTGACACACTTACAAGAGACTTCAAGCAGGATTCAAAAACACCAGGATGATGCTTTTCATCTCAATTCTCGCGCCAACTTCGATCAGCCCAGACGAACACATGCAAACATTTTGGATGGAGGTTTTTCAAAATAGCCCCGAAATTGAAGGGAGATCCTGTCAGGCCTCTGTAATGCTACGAGCTTTCATAAGCATGTGCAAGGAAAAAAGAAGAAAGGATTCCTCCAAACCCCCCCAGAAGGGAGCACGGCGCCTGCTCGCCGACCTGCCGTGTGGCTTCTCGCGCAACTTGATGGTGAGGAGCGGCAGGGCCGCGTCGGGGCCGGCCCCCGTCGGGTGACGGAGGTTAAAGCCGCGGCATCTTTACCAGGCGGCCGAGCCAAATCTCCTCTTCCTCTGGATAAGACTCGGGTGCCTGGAGGGGGGGGAAGGGGGGGGAACGCTGCCAGGAGCTGCGGCTCTTCTATGCAGACTCCATTCCAGTCCGAGCTGGAGACGAGACCACCAATTATTTTTATTCTGGGTGATTTCGTTTTTTTTGGGGTTAGAATAGAGGATGGGAGGAGGGGGGGGGGGTGCTGCTGCTGGTTGGATCGGCTAAATATAAATCCATGAAACGTTGTATTCTGCCTCACTACAGAAAGCCCGCACTCTTTTCTGTTCTTCTAACTGTCTTGCAATTGACTCACTATTTATCTTCATCTGGTCTGAAATAGCAGCACTTGAGTCGACTGACGTGTTTTTAGCCGAAGGGCCCAAAACTAACTGTGTGTTCTCCTCTTCATCCTTGAGACACTCGAATGTTTGTCTGACTTTTTTTGCTGGCTGCAGTTCCTGTCAGGGACAAAGTGGGACGTCCCCGAGAGACCAGGACAGCCTGGAGGCAGGGAGGGACGGACGGAGTGTGTTTACGGTTCGTCTCGCCGTCCGGGCCAGTGGTAAACAGGAAGAAACGGGCCGCTCCGTCCTGTCCGGGAGGCTTCCTGTGGCCACTCCAGCAAGTGGCGGGAGGACACAAAGACCGGCAGCAGGACGGGACAGGAAAGGAAGGAATGAGCCACCGCCAGCTGTCCACTGGCACCAGTGAAGGTGTCCCTCTCAGAGCTGCACCGGTTTCCTAGCGCCCGGCCCCACACCGGGCGCCATCGCCAAGTTTCCACAACACTCGGCGAGAGACATGCCCTGAAAGCTGGACTCAAACACACATCCTATTTTCTCCCCTGATACTTTCAAATATGGAGCTCTATTAAGGAAACAGTGTGCGTGCGTGTGTGTGTGTGTGTGTGTGTGTGTGTGTGTGTGTGTGTGTGTGTGTGTGTGTGTGTGTGTGTGTG
>JAUESE010096703.1:0-11966 GCA_032274725.1 Malacoctenus triangulatus | reverse complement strand
ATTTCCATTCTGCACCCCTCTAAACGTAGTTTTGAGGTATTATTTTTTTTTAAATATAGCTTTTACTAAAAATCCTATATATAGCACCTTTAATTATTTTTATTTTCCTTTTTGTTTCCTCCTTTATTCTGTATCTTCTGTATGTATGTCTAGCTGTGTGTATTTCCTGTGTTTATGTTTCTTTGTTTACAGTGTTATTTACGTTGTTTTTGGTAGTCCTGTGTGCTTTCTGAGTTTACAGTGCTTTTTGGTGATCCTTGTCTTCCTTCTCCTGAGTTCTCTGTTCACTTTTCTCTTCTTGTGTGTGCCCATGTCCTCCTCTGCTCCTTTGTCTGTCCATGCCTGCAACTCCTCCTCTGCAACTGCCATATCTATATCTTCTCCTCAGCTCCTGAGTCTGCACCTCCTTCACTGCTCTATGTGTCCATGTCTGCACCTCCTCCTCTGCTCCTGTGTCTGTCCACGTCTGCACCTCCTCCTCCTCTGCTTCTGTGTACGCCCACGTCTGCACCTCCTCCTCTGCTCCTGTGTCTGTCCATGTTTGCACTTCCTACTCCGCTCCTGTGTCTGTCCATGTCTGCACCTCCTCCTCCTCCTCTGCTCCTGTGTCCGCCCACGTCTGCACCTCCTCCTCTGCTCCAAATAAGCAAAACATGTCATTTTACTTCAAACAGCTCCCCAATGATGTGCACACATTCCTCTCCACATCCTCTTTATCAGATAGTTTGGCTTCAAGCTGTTCCTTGTTGTCACATGTTTGGAACTTGGACGCTTGTGCTTCACTTTAGCAATGATTGGTAACTAGATTGTCAGACACCTGCACTTTTTCATTGCCTCAATGCATTGTTTCCCTGGTGCCACTGTCCCCATTAGATTAGCCAGGATCCTGGTGCTGCTGCCCTGACTCCTGCCACCTATTAAAACAAGAATTATTCATGTGGAAACAAATGACACCTCTAACCAGCAAGTCAGAATCTATTGAGCTCTTGGACTTTTGTTTTAGGAAGGTCTAATAAAACCATCTATATTTCAGAATCCTCTCCTTCGTTCATGTTTGCTTGAACATATTGGGCCTCACAGCACCTGTCATATATGAACTACAGTACTTGAACTTGTTATGGTCCTAAATTCAATCATGGAGTTCCACATGGTTCTTTCTCAGGACCCATAACTTTTTACAGTGAGCATTCCTGTTTTATTCAACTTCCATTACTCTGTAGATGATATGCAAAATCAACTTATTTACAGCCCCTTATACCCAGATGATTGGCATGATGGTGATGGAGCATCATGGATACAGGCAGTAGTGTCTGGAAGGGTGTGATAGGGAGAAAATAGCCTCCCTGATCTGAATGTGGACAGTTTATTCCAGAGGACAATTTGCCTGTACAGTGTGATCAGTGTACAGTTCAAGCACAGATCCAGGAGAAACAGTGTGGGTTCTGTCCTGGTGTGGAACACTGGACCAGCTCTACACCCTCTGTAGAGTGTTCAAGGGATCATGGTAGGTTGACAAAACAGTCATATGTGCTTTGTGAACCTTAAGAAAGCATTCGATGGTGTCCCCTGTAGCAAACTGCTGGGTCTGTAGTGAAGAAGAAGATGAGCTGAAAAGCAAAGCTCTCAACAATAGTGATAATTAGAATGGCAAGCATTACAATCATTTTTAATATCTTTATAAATATTAGCAATATTGATGTAAAAAATAATCCTAAAGAAACTACACATTTATGATGACCTCTTTGTTTACTGGAGCCACAATGAGTGCTAAAGGTGGAGTGCACTGCACTGTATGTGTCTCCAGACTGTCAGCCAGCAGAGATGAATCAGTTTCTTATGAAGTGATAAAAATAGTGTCCTGCTGATGTGCAACATGCACCTTTCTTTTAAAGGGAATTTTGACAATGTAACTGGCTTAGTGAACGTTTTTTTTGAAACTGGAAATATATTCTCTGAGATTCATAGATGCTCCTTAGACATCAAGACCATGTTTAAGCCTTAATGCTGTGAAGCAAACCCTCATTGATTTTAGGCATGCCATTCTCTTCATTTATTTTTAATTTTGATCGGAACTGTTAGCAAAACAATCAAACGAAAGGCAAAACCACAAGGAGCAAGTTGAAAAACCTACATGTAAATGTATGTTGTACAAAAAATGTAAAGCCACTGATTGTTGATCGCTTTTCCACATGGCAGCAGTTCACTAACTAAATTTGGTGTAATATAGGTGATGTCTTTCTTTTCAGCTGAAAATTGAATATAAACTGAACTCGGTATAAAATCACTCAGCACTGCCAAAAGATGAAATGTTTCAGACAAATTTAACAAATGTGTCATATGTGAAACTTGAAATGTGGACCAACAAATATTGTGACCACTCAGATTTGGTTAACCTTGGTGGCACCAAGGTGTTGTCTGGCTAATGTCCTAACGTGTATATGTGACAGGAGGTGTGAAAGGAGCCAAAAGAGGAATAAAGGGGTAAAGAAAAAAAAGGAGCCATATGAAGCAGGGAACGGTGTAAGGTCATTGTGTTGGAGGTTCATGAGGTCCGGGTTCCAGGGAGGAACAGGTAGAGTGCAAGGGGGTCCGGGAAAGAGTGGTGTTTTGGAGGAGAGAATGCTGTAACTCCTGGCAGAGAGAGGCTGACAATGGAGAGCAAGGCAGGGAAAGGAGGGCTCAGCAGACGGCTTTCACTCGGTTGGTAATTTAAACTCAAAAGGCTGAGCGGCCAAACAAACTCACACAGTGAACTCAATGGTCTGGCTCTGTAGCCCAGGTAGAGAGGCTTCAATCCAGCGTTGATGGCAAGTAGACACAGGTGTGTCACTGCCAGCTACCCAGAAGCCCTTCCCAGGCTGAAAACACAAAGCAACACGCACACACGCACGCACGCACGCACGCACACACACAACACCAACCGGACTCAACAGGAAACTCGAGACAATAAAGGTCAGGCTCACATTCACTTCTAATTAATTAACTTTTACATCTAATTATAGAGTATGAAGGACACAATGATCATGTCAAATGATTAGCTACTTGCTGTCCTCAGTGCTTGTGTCCTCATGATATTTTAGGATTTGCTGTGCTGCTTCCAGCTCTGCCACGGGTGTTTCCATCAGGCTCCACACAGCTTGTGCTGCACCACCCTTCACAATCAGCCCTGCCACCGACTGATTTGGAACACTTTAAGGACCCTCATGTTTAGCACGTGTTTGAATCTCCTGAGAGGCAACCAAAGCAGCCTAGCCTCTATTTGCCATGCAGGGAGAGTTTTACCCCTACTGGATTATTTAGCAGGGCAGCAGCTAAAGTCGGGTGCTGGGCCCTGAGGAGGTACCTGTGGTCCCTGCCGGCAGTCTTCAATTAAATTCAATGGAGTTCAATTTTGCTGCTGCTTTCTTTGATTTGAAAATATTGGTAAATGAGTGCTTAAGAACATGTTTTAAGGAGTGTGGATTCCCTATCAGTTTAGCAGCAGCACAAGAAAAGCATCATCCGAAAAAGGAAGTTCTGTGATGGGTTGGAGGTTTTGTGGGATATTTGTGACTATATTTTCGAGCATCTTTAAAGAGAGAAAGCAACATGAAGACAACAATCCAAACTAAAGCAGAAAAGAAAACACTTTATTTCCAAACTCGTTGAGCAAACACATTTAGTTGCGTGAACATTCATTTGCAATCCAGATTCACAACATTCAATAAATTACGCACACTCAAAGTTAATCATCCGTTTTAGAAAAGTGAAAACAACATAAAAGGCATGGGCTCAATGTCGGAAGAACGTCTGGACAAACCAGAGCAGTGAGCGAGATCCTTCACATGTGGACCCTGAATGTGAGCCCCCCAATCCCCCCTTGCAGTCGTTGGCCAGTTTTAGTTTTAAGATGCGGCTCAAAAAAACACAACATTAGCAGGACAAACAGCATTTAACATTTACAGTATGAAACATTGTTGGCACTCCAGTGGTGGGACCAGTGAAACAATCAGTTCAGGTGGCAGGCGGAGATCTTCCCACCACCTGCCTCCTTTTCTTTTTGCTTTCCACTGGAAGTGGCAGCTGTTGCCTTTTGCCAAAAGAGACAACGGATGGTATTACAAATGGATTTCAAGTAACATAACACAAATTAGATTTGATGGTAAAAGTGCATTTCTTCCAGTGAACAAAGACAAGTTATTTGTTGGCAATTTCAAGGCCGATGGATCATTGAATGGTTGAAGACCACAACTGATTACAGGACTGTTAACTGCAGTCCATTGAAAGAAACCCCTGCTTCATACTTGTGAGTGATCTCCATCAGACTTTCTGTCTGTGTCTCCATGGCCTTGTTACTACTCCTGTACTTCTATCACTGGAATGAATAAATGAAACGGGACATAAATATGTTACATCTGACTCGATGACTGAAAATGTCAAAAAGAAACATTTAAGGGTGAATGAGGCCCCAATTATTGGCCGTTGTAATGATTCTGAACCTGGGAAAAAGGAGTGAGGTGGGCTTTGGAGTGAGTGGCATCAAGGCAGGTAGAGGGGAAGGAGGAGGAGGAGGCGATATTTCTCCCCATGATGCCTTCTCTTCACATGGCATCGAAATGGAAACGATGAGCCTCTTGCCTTTTCTCTCGGTCATCGGCTTTCTGAAAAGTGCGCGTGCGCGCGCGCACACACACACACACACACACACACACACACACACGCACACACACACAAAATGAAGACATTACTTTGCAAATGGAATTGAAGTTAAAGGAATAGTACACCCAAAGAATGATGTGCCTTCATTTTCTACTCACCCCCGTGCTCAATAACACTCTGAAGCACTTTTTTGTTATCTCAAATGCAGCTGGAGATCTTTGAGGTTTCTTGTTATCTGCCCACATTCAAATAATGGTCAACGGCGCCCGAGCCAAAATGTCCATAAAAGTCCACAAAAAACATAATTTATTCGAAACCAAATCATTTAGAATGTTTTTAGAGCCTAAACAGTAGTTTCTAGAATTTTCTGAATGCGTACGCCTGCGAGTTCACGACACTATGGAAACAGCGGCAGACCAACCAGATGAGAGTGCGCATTCAGCGTCTGCTCCGCTGATAAGGAACACACTCAAACCATCTTCTTAATTTCTCGGCGAAAATGACTAATCAACAGCTTTTTCGAACTCCGAGACAGTAACCTCGTGCTAATCTGGCTCACAGCAGAATGTAAACAGGTGGAAAGCGGAAGTTCTTCTTCTACGCTTGCATTGTCGGCACAACAGACGCGGAATGCTCACTGTCATCTGGTTTGGTCTGCCGCGGTTTTCGTAGTGTTGTGAACGCGCAGGCGCGCACATCCAGGAAATGCAATATATTGCTGTTTAAGCTCTCAAAACATTCTAAATGATTTGATTTCGAGTAAATTATGGACGCTACCCACTCAGGACACTTGGATTACATTGAACGAGCAGTATGGAGGAATATTGACAAGTTTTTGTGGACTTTTACGGACTTCTTTGGCTTGGGTGCTGTTGACCTCCATTATTTGAATGTGGGCAGATAACAAGAAACCTCACAGATCTAAAAAGTACTTCAGAGTGTTGTTCAGCATGGGGGTGAGTAGAAAATGAAGGCACATCATTCTTTGGGTGTACTATTCCTTTAAGAATCTGGGGCACTTCCTTGTTGGTGAGGTAGAGAAAGCGCTGCATCTGGTTTGAGTTTTTTTAAGGTTGCAAGTTGAGGTAATTGTTGGTTATTTAGATAAATCCCAGTGAAAAAGCCCTGAACACGTAGCTGACACTTTTGAAGAGAGTAGATGACACTTGTTAAAAGAGGCTTCCAGAGTGTGTAAAACTTTGGTCTTTGTGTAGTGGTGTGATTGTCCATCACTCTTCTCATCTCAGAGGAGAGAGCGAGAGCAGTTCATGGGGAATGCGTCAAAACCATTTACACGTCAATATTTCTTAGGGGATTTTTAAGGCGATACACAAAGGGTGTTTAATAAAAGATTACCACCAGTTTATTCATTGTAGAAAAGACAAAGTGAAGCTTTTTTTTCCCGAGCAAAAATACAATAAATTGTGTTTTAAGATGTGCAATGACCTTTGATCTGGACGTGGTCAGTTTGTTCTGTTTGCATTCAGTATCGAAGGAGAAAAAAACCCCACAATGTTAATAGGAGACCTACAACAGAACCTCTGTGATCCTCTGGATGACTATTTACTGACACAGCTCAATGTGACAAAGTCACATCATGCGAGCACTTCGATGCTCAACACCAAGAGTCTGAACCGAAGCTCTCAGTCGCAGCCTTTCACCTCCTTCCTGACACCATGCAACTTTTTCAGATTGGCCAACTTTCAGGAAAGTGTCTCTGTCACTGCACAGCTGCATACAGGAAGGTGTTTGTCGCAGTAAGCAAGACTGTGGCCGGGTCAGCAACGAGCTGATGTTATGTAATGCCACCTGACCGCTTCAGCTGTGTGAAGCCTGAGCTTCTTCCTAAAGAGTCACTTATGGATGTGCTCACTGCATTATGTCACACTATCATCTCAGTACATGGGAAGAAAAAATTCTTCTGGTCACTTTTTTTTTCAAATGCTGGTAATTTTGCAAACTTACCAACCACAACTGTTTGGCAACTTAAAGAGATGATGTGCTACATTTCAAAGTGAGGAAAAACACATAGAGATCTATTTACTTCCGTCAGCTGACATTGATTATTTGCAGACAGGCAGGTTAGGTACCTTTCACTTGGCTGTCCCTTCCTGCTGCCCTCAGTAACTGAGTTCTCTCCCCAAAAACTCTACTGATGTGCTCATAATGGCACAATGGCAAAAAGAGAATACATTTAAAAAATGCCACACTCGAGAGAAGACCACAATTCTGATGGATTTTATTGTGAAATCCCCTGCTCTTGTATGCTGGTATGAGTGGGAGTTTTACATAAGCATTTGATTCAGAACAAACTGGCATGAGGTGTGTCTTCACGTCAGCTAATAATGATTGCTTGCCTTGTGACAAGAAAAAAGAAAGCAGAAGGGTTCACATCTTTGCTTCATCACAAGAGCAAACAACAAAACTGTTACATTGGAATTCAGTCTGCTCCTTGTCCGGATCCAATGTTGAAATGATTTCTTTAGATAGATTCTATCAAATGAAACTCAAACTCCCTCTATGCTTTCTCAAACATGTGTCTCCCGTATTTCTTTTACAAGGGGCAAAACATACTGGAAATAAAGTCAATGTTAGATCGTTGGATTGTATCATTATTTAGGCTTCCTTTGCGATCGCAATGTTATCAGAAGATTTCTTTGCTCTCGATCACAGCGAGCCAACCGCCTGATAAGACGACATCCTGGTTTCTGGTTTTCCTTCGAAAACCATTTAGTCCTTTCAGGAATGTCTCGTGACTTTTGACTCCAGATTGCTTTAGCAGCTGAGACATGGCTGGTGGGCTAGTGGTCTTATGAGGAGTCACGCCACTGCTTACTCTACGGCACAGATCATTAAAATGAGCTGATTACTGTTCTATTATACAGAGTGCTACATCATTTGTTTACATCAGTGGACAAGCTTCTCGCATAAGAGTGAGGACAAAACATCACAGACAGTTATAGCTCCCTCCCACACTGATGCTTCAACTAGATTCTGCACATTATTGACAGTGTGACAATGATGGAGCCCCGAGGTTCCAAACACCCACCTCACACTTTACATATTGTCTTAACTGAACAACGATCAGTGGAACAGAAAATACCTCAAATGACAGTAAAACATTTGAGTGCTTTTATTTTGTTTCTTTCAAACTTCTGCTGACATGATATCACTTCTCTTCTGGAGCCTTTGGACAAACACTGGTCACAGCCAGGACAACCATTGGAATGTCCTGAAGAAGTAAAGTCAGCGATGCACTAAGTCACAGATAGTGAAACAGGGGGACTGAGGAAAACAGCAGTGACAAAAAGCAGGTGTGTGAAATTTGCCTCAGTTTAGGGGCCACATGCAGCTAAAGGGAACTGGATCACTTCACCTACAATGTTTACTTTTAACTGACTTCCTTTTGTTTGAGAGTAAAGAAAAATGCAATGACATGTTAAAAAACATCTAATAAACTTATCACTCCCATTAAGGTAGCCAGCGTTCTCTGACCTCTTTTTTCCTGTTGTTGCTGCAAATCTGCTGTTCAGTTTTGGGTCTAAATAATGTTATAATGATCTATATGTTGACTTCAATGGTCAGATTCCCAATGTACAAATTAGCCACTCTGTAGCAACTTGTTGCCTGTACGCCACATGTTCAGCAGCCCTGCCATGAAACAGCCTTAAGAGACATCGGTGACGCTGTAACAATCCAGTATATCAACAAAAAGTTAATGTTAGTTCATGTTGTGACTTAACATTAACAGTGATGACGGCCAGCGATGCAATAAGAGCCGTTGTGAACTTTTCGTCCATCAGTATGAAATAAATATGAAAGCAAACTGGTTGAGGAAATTCTTCACCTCACATCTGCGTAATGATACAAACACAACCTTTGCAAACTCCATTCAGGTTTATCGGAGTGAAAAGCTAAAAGGTTTTGGCCTGGCGATGTCAATCTTTACAGAAGGCATTATACCCACTCAAGAGACTGAAGGGAGTAAAAACCAAAACCAGCACCTGAAGAGGGGCGCACTGAAAGGCTGGAGAAGCATCACAGGAGAAGACAGCACAGGCTTGGTGTCACAAATGGGCTGCAGGCTGGATGCAGTTGCTGCATGCAAAGCATCTGCAATGTTACATGTTATTCACTTTCATCTACTCGTATATTTTTGTTCACAAGAAAAAAAGGGTGGTTTCAGAAAACAGGTCAGGTCTTTCTTTTGTTTTACTGCAATCAGTCATCTTATCTGAGACATCAAATCCATCAAATGTTTTGCATACAAATGGAATTAGCTGATATTAGCGAGTAGTGGCAATTTTTCTTCAAATTGACCTAAGAAGAACTGAAGGGTTCACAGTGAGAGAGCCACAGAATTCTGCATGCTCAATGGCTGCTCTCCACAGCGTGTCAAACAATCGCTGCTAAAGGACACACACTGCTGTTGTCTCTAATGTTAACTAGCATTCCAGCAAACATGCTAACCTACAGCACAGCAGGCTACAACTGAAAGCAGTTCTCCTGAAGAAAGGAAGATTTCCCCGAAGGACCTTCATCATAGATGTTCACCACCTATTCTACAAGGTCTGGCCTGGTGACCATGTGGTCAGTCTGACTTTCAGGGATGAACGTTTCAGGTTTCGACCATAAGAGAGAAACAGTTTCATTTTTATATTTATTCTGACAAGTTGGAGCAGAGCAGCGACTGGGGGAAACACCTAAATCAGGACATGAGGGAGGGATTCTTTGATGATGGTCCTGTTTATGAGGGAGCATGGGCCATCTCTGATGTTAACTAATTTACTGCATTCAGCTGAAGGGAAGCCACACATTGATTTAATTAATTTCATGCTGTCAGATTTGGTTTGTAATCCAGCCTTCATCTACCTTCAAATATAGCACTGTCTCATATCGATTAATGTGGCACTTTTTGCCTTCTCAGTGTTCTTAGGGAGCAGATGGATTGATGTGTTTTGCTATAGGTAGCAGCTCCACAGGGCCAGGCCACTGTTGAACACTGCTCTAATTGACTATCAAGGGGATACCAACAGATTGTTGTCCTGATGCTTGAATCAGCATGAAGCAGCAGTGCATTGATTTGTTTCCATCTAAAGGTTGTTCCGACAGCGGAGGGCCTTCGGCTGAAACCAGGTGGGTAACTTGGCTGTCGAGTGTTGGGGCCTCGCTAGGCTTTCAAGTCAGCTAATTACGTTTAGTGCAAATTGATCACAGCAAGTGTGATTGCATATTTTTCCCCTGTTCCTCGATTATCTCTCCTTACCTTTCGACATGCAACCGTGTGGATGTATGTTCTTATTGCACAGATTTTCACAAGATTTGCGTTAAAACCCTCATGGCTTGTTAGGCGGAACAACATGTGCCTCCTGGAGTACTTTTGCCCTTCACCTGACTTGGTTTTTCCTACAGCAAACATTGAAAGCACGCTGAAATTGCAAATGTCAGCCACTAAGTAGCCCTGACCTTACCAGGTGCTTCACCACAACAGAGGAGGAAGAGGAGGCAGAGGATGGGGACGTTCGCGAGTAGTGTTCAGGGCTCACTCTCAATCCCGATACTCTGCTCACGTTGAGACATGCTAGAGTGTATTTGATGTTAGAGTCCATTGTCTTCAGTCAACTTACAACATTGGGTGCTGTGCAGTGGACAGTGGGACGAGTGCACTACATACATAGTGAAAGACTGAACCATGCATTAATCCAATAATACACACACAGATAAATTCCAGGTCCTCTCTAAATGGCAGTTTAAGACGGATGCTGCAAACCTTTGGGGCAGTTTCCCTTTTCTGAATGAACAAACAATAGAACCTCTGAGAGTGTGCTGAACCCCCCCCCCCCCCACGCACACACACACATGCACACGCACACACATTACAGGAGGTGAACCACTGTGGGAGTGGGAGAGTGGGAACATCAACATGTCTTCACTGTCATACAGTAAATGTTCAAAGTTTTGACCAGCATCTCTGTTTATCATAATTAATTATTGTTCAGTCCATAATTTTCACCTCAGAGACACAAGGAAGCCCACAAAGGCAGAAAGAAGGGTCCTCACTCATCAAATCCAATTCAAAGCCCAAACTTTCACAAGGGCCACAAAAAGGCTTTAACATGGACAAATGTCATCAGTTGCTTTCAAAGACTCCAGTACAAAAATCAGATGGATCAAAGGAGCTCTTTTCCTAACCTAAAAGGTTCACAATAACTTGATGCTCTGTTCTTGTGTCTTTGCTACATTTTGTGGTAAAAACCTCAAAAGGTTTGTCTGAAAACATGTGATTTGACATAAGAAGGAGGGATGTCTGAGGCCACCCGGTGAGTCTGGTCAACCTATTGTCAAAACTATTGTGTTGCCAATTCTTTTCTGTTCAAGGAAACGATCGATCAAAACCTAGAAAATAACCAAATGCAAATGTTTGTCTTTTTCTCGTACGTACGAGGGGAGTCAGATCACTGGGTCTTGTGGCCCCCGCTCACCAGACAGATCACTGGGTCTCGCTGCCACCGCTCACCAGATTCAGATCGCTGGGTCTTGCAGGAACCGCTCACCAGACTGATCTCTTGTGACTGCCAGCGATCAGACTCTCGTACTTTCTTTTTATCACAGTGTAAAACAATGGACAAATCCAACACATAGGTCAAGAGTTAGTCATATGTTATTTGCATGAGGTACAAGATGCTACTCCTGTGATTTGGTAAACTGGGTGTGTGCATATGTGTGACGTGTGTGTGTGTGTGTGTGTGTATGTGTGTGTGTGTGTCCATGTGACTGTGAGTGACTGAGTGTGTGTGCATGTGACAGAGAGGTTAGATGTAGGGGTTGGTGTGTATGAGTCAGCATATAAGCAAAATGTGTCATTCTGTACAACATGAGAACTATAATAACTTTAACACGATGAAAACCTCTCTGATCCAAAACCCACATCCATGTGTCTTATTGAATGCATGCTCTCCTTATTTGGCCTGAACATACGAGCCTGGCGGAGTGAATTCTCAGGCTGCACGTTCCCTTTTAATAACTGCTCTTAGAACGCCCCTCCATATTGCCTGCACCATGCATATCTCTTCCATGCCACCTGAGCCCACTCTGTGTCTCCTGCAAGCCTCATTCAGGCACCATCCTCTTTCTTTCTCTGTTTTACATTCAGCATAAGCTCAAATGAAGCTGATGCACACACCCACGTTCCCCAAAAATAGGGCAATTACAGCGCTTCTGTATGTGTAACCATGCACACATGGCTTGCTGCATGTGGACACACACACACACACACACACACACACACACACACACACACACACACACACACACACACACACACACAC
>JAUESE010096653.1:0-11971 GCA_032274725.1 Malacoctenus triangulatus | reverse complement strand
ATAACATGCCACATCTAAGTATACAGGAGCATAGCTACATCTTTGACCTTTATAAGAAATCAAACCATTTGAAAATGTTGAAAATTGAGCCAGATATGGTTATTTAAACAGAACATGCTCACTGACTTGTGTTTGAATTGGTGAAAACGACCCGGAGTCACGATGTCGTCACTTTTGCCCGCAGCTCGGCTGCGCAGAAAGTCTAAACCAAACGATTGCCGAACCTCCTGCTGGGCCGAAGAGACGTCGGCGAGCCGATGAAGTCGGTCTGAGCTCGGAGAGGAAACGTGTCAGACGAGTGAACGCCTGTAACTCTGAGGCAGAAGCTCGTCTGAGCGAGTCCTGATTCTACCAACCGTCGGCTCGAACCGTCGTGGACTCGGACACTGAATCCTGCGACTATCGCTGTCTTATACACTCTGAATTCGACTCAAGTCCATCTCGTCTCCCTGAAGACAGATGAGACGTCACTGTGCGTCTTCAGCGACCCCACTGTTGATCCGATGTCACCCGGTTCCACTCAACTCAACCTGAGGCTTCAACCTCTGACCGACACCAACATGCATCTGATCATCGATCAGTAAGAACCGCAGCGTGTGAAGCGTCCACAAGAAAATCTAATTCTGTTTATAAACGAGTGTGTCAGATCTCATCTCAACCAGCAGCAGCCTAGACGTTTTATTCCAATGAAAACATATTTATAAAGAGCAAATTATTTCGTAGATTTATTTTTGATGTTTGTAATAAATCGTACGTCGTTCTCGGTGGCGTCGGGTTAAATCCACGCGAGCGTGTCGACAGGAAGTTCCTGACGCCTAAACGCGTGTTAAAAGCTGCAGTTTATGATGAAAATAAACTCTGGGTGAGCGTTCAGACTTCTACGGTGAGAATTACAGATCCTCATTAACGCGAATCATCTGTTCGTGACACCGACGTGGAAAACGAGGAGGATTTCTCAGTTCAGAGGATCAGACGAAAACATTTTCACTTTATTCCGTCTGCGTAATTAGATTCACCAGGAAAAGAAAAATAAAAAAAATAAAAAGCGCCTCCGATTTGCGGGTGCCAAGATTTCCATTTCCTCCTGTTTTCGCTGCTCGTTGGAGGCTTCAAATTGGCTGAAACGGAGCCTCTCTGACAGCTCCGTTAACCCTTCGTCTCCCTGATCGGCTTCCTCACACGCCGACTCTCCGACGCTTCCGTCTTTTCAAACTTCTCGCGGCCAAATTGACCAAACTTCATCAAACAATCGGACAGTTCGATGAAAACTTCTCAAAGAAACGCTTCTTACTGACAGCCGACCGCGATCGTCTCTGGTTTTCTTCTGTGTTGAGTTGAAACGCAGATTATTGTTGTTGCTCTGTAATTTTTTTTTACTTTCACCTTCGTTGTTTCCCTGCATGAAATTTGATTTTCTTGTGAACAGATGTTTGGGATTGTTTCGGAGGACGTATCCTGTCGATTTTAAAGTTCATTTCTGTTCACAGTCGGTCCGTCATCAAGGAAAGCCGAGTACGGCAACACCATTGGGACAAACGACACTCACAGTCACAATCGTTTAATCGACTTTCCAACCAGATCCCTAAACTTCCCCGACGGATCATTATTGTTAACTTTGTGCTGCAGCTCTTCTTCAGCAGCCTCGTCTCCCTCCATTTTGTTTTGTTACTTGTTCGGCCGGACACTCCGAGTCGCTCTTCACTTCCTGGAGGTGACAGGAAGTCAAGCCACTGTTGGACTTCTTTTGTGTTGCGACCGCGGTCCGAAGAGTGTCGGCTCTCACTGAAAGATGACTACAGAAATGGACGCAGCATCTGATCATCTGGTTGTTTAATCATCATCTGGTCATTCTTCCAGATCACATGATTCACTTAAAACAGTGACTCCCATCCCGTGGGATTAGGAATTCCTGAAAAATGTCCTCCTCGAGTGCACACCTGCTGCTGACTCCGCCTCCACTTCCTGGTTCAGTTATGCAAAAGAGCTGATGACATCATTCCATTTCCTCCTGAGGAGTTGGCGGCGCTGCTTCCTGCTCGCTGTGTCTTCTGACCTCCGTGTTCCCTCGCTTCGTGTTCCTGCTCGTGTCTCGGCGCCGCTCCGTGCTCGACGCCGCTTCCCTTTTTCTGCCTTTTTTCTGGTCTTCGGCCAAACGCGGCGGCGAGCGTGTCATCGCGTCAGGCGGCGCCCGTCACACGTCTCTCCACATTCTGCAAATCGGGCGCTTCGGGCCGTCCGTGTTAACATATCGACGCTCCTCCGGGAAGTTTCACCACCGTTTTTTTCTTCCGAGCTCGTTTCCGTCCCTCCGTTCTGGCATTCGCCTCACGTTCGCGCCGGCTCCGTTTCCTGGGCGGCGCCCGTGCATACGGGATGACATCAGTCGCCATCGGCCGCCATTGCTTGCTGCGTTTTCAGGTCATCAGTTGAATGAAATTCAATTTCCATGAAGACCAAACGGAGGAGCGTCGGCGGAGTAACGAGGAAGTGGCGGCGACAGTCGGCGCCGCTCAAACGACGGCTGACGTATATATTTTTTTAATAAGCACCTTTTTTTTTAATGAGCTCTCGGGAACCTGCCGACATTTCTTCATTACAGTATAATTAAATGTCTCTTCTGATTCAGCGCGCGGAGAGCAAAACAAGCGGGCCTTCCTGTGTGACTGACAGCGATGGGAGAAGTTAAATTAAATGCAAATAAGAGGACAGTTTGTGATGGTACACTGTAAAAAACGAGGTGCTGGAGGAACATTATCTTTAGATTCTGAAGGTCGCACCAAACACTTCTGTCTAAATCCACGTTTGATTTGTTCAGACTTGATTCATTAAATTTTTTCTCAGATTAAATCAACAAATCGTGTTCGTGTTGGATTTAAACACAAACTGAACGAGGTTGATTTAAATATGTCACTTTAGCAAGAAGGTAAAATCCTTTTCAGTGGATTTACACTTCCTTCAGCTAGTTTGGTCTAATACTACGACTGCTAGTACTACTACTGCCCCTACTGCAACTACTGCTTCAACTGCTACTACTGCTACTACTGCTACTACTACAGGTGCTACTGCTGCTACTACTGCTTCTACTCCGACTGCTACTACTGCTACTGCTATGACAGCTACTACTGCTAATACTGCTACTATTGCAAGTGTTACTACTGCTACTGGTACTGCCACTAATGCTACTGCTACTACTGCTACTACTGCTGCTACTGCTACTATTACAAGTGCTACTACTGCTTCTGCTACAACTGCTACTATTACTACTGCAAGTGCTACGAGTGCTACTACTGCTACTGCAACTCCTGCTACTACGACTGCTACTACTGCTACTTCCTCTTGTCCTCCTACTTCTCCTCCTCCTCTTCTTCTTCTTTTACTCTCCTCCTCCTCTTCTTCTTCCTCTCTTCCTCCTCAGTTTAGTCTTCAGCTCCTTAGAGTGACTCCAACAAGGCCATGTTTCTCCTTCTCATCCTCCTTTTTTTCCTTCTCCTCTTCTTCCTCCACCTCCACCTCCTCCCCCTCCTCTTCCTCCTCCCCCTCCTCCTCCTCCCCCTCCTCTTCCTCTTCCTCCTCCTCCTCCTCCTCCTCTAGGCGGTGAATATAGAGGACGTTATGAATGTTTCACGTGCTCATCCATGTTTGATGTGCTGCTCGGTGCATTATCAACCTGCAGCGTGTCACAACACTGACCTGAGTGTTTGCCTCGCGTTAATCATTGATAGCTGAGCTATTTATTCCCGGCGTGACGTCCTGTCCGTCCGAAGACGCGTCCACGCTCGGCCTGTCGCTCGCCCTCTCGTCCTCCTTTTTATCTCCCTCTCTCTCCTCCCTGGCGTCTCGCGATGCGCCGATCGCAGCTCGCTGTCCTAATTGTGTCCGTCCGTGTCTCATTAACCCCGACGCTCCCAGCGAGGAGCGGACGCTGCGCACCAGCCGTCCTCTTTCCTCGCCGCCCGTCTCGCTGCATTCCTCTCGCTGGTGGTTTTTTTTGTCCTCGCGACCTTCTGGGTTCGACCTCGGACTGGAGAGCGCCGCCACGCGAAGCGACGGAGCGCTTTGTGGAGATGCTACAGAGAAATGCCAAGAATCTGTTGAGCTGTGTGAAGAGCGCATCTGTTTTCATCCATTTACTGTTCGATCGAGAGCGTTCATGGTCCAACCACAACATCTCCTCTCTTCAATTCCAGGTTTTATTCTATGGGCAACACAAGAACCGCCTGTGTCTCTTTACACAAACTAGTTTGGAGCTCAGAGTGTATCTTTTATTAGTTTTATGCGGTTGACTGTCTTGACGACGTTTTCAGATGTGCTGCATGTTCACACAGCTAAGCTGCTCAAGTTTGAATCCAGAGCATCGAAAACTAGAACAGGGTTTAACCTGGTTGTTAGCATGATGAGCTAATAGCTTGTTTGCTGATGCTTCTTGCTTGGAGGAAATGCTGCGGAGGGGCAGTTTCCTTCGTCCCTGTCCAACGAGTCCGATTCCCCGTCCAACGAGTCCGATTCCTCGGCGCGATCGCATTCGTGAGGCCTCAAACCGGCTTCGATTCTTGCTTGAAAAACGTTGAGATCGCTTGGAAACGCGCCGCTCTCCTCCTCCTTGGAGGAAATGCTGCGGAGGGGCAGTTTCTCCTCGTCCTGACCCAACGAGTCCGATTTCTCATGTCCGTGAGACCTCAAACCGGCTTTGAAACACATTGTGATCACTTGGAAATGCGCCGCTCTCCTCCTTCCACCTGAGGAGTCCCACGTCTCAGCTTGTTGCTAAGATACGAACAGCAGGCGAGCATATTCCGGGATGTCGACGCAGCCTGCAGTCTCACGCCTTCGTCGTCATTCCACCATCGGTTTGAGGAAACTGCCGATGAAGGTTACGACTCTCCGTGTAATCCGTCAGAACGCTGCAGAGTTTAAAACACCAGAGTTTGGAATAAATCGAGCAGAGCTTCTATAAAGCACGCGGCCTTTTCTGACCCACTTAAAGTCCCCAAAGTGAAGTTTTATGTTGGCCGCTGGTGAGTCGACTTCCTGGAGGAGCGGCGCGGACGCGGCGTCCTTGACAGAAGTTGCTGAGCGAGAGGTCGAGCGGTCGCCGCAATAAAAAGTTTAAAAGTTCATAAACTTTCCTGCCTCGTATTTCCAGGCGTCCTTCGTCGTCCTCCGTTCACGAGACGCCGGCAGAGGAGACGCCGACGGCGCCGCAACACGATCGCTCGACGTTTGTTTTTTTAACACGGCGGCGCCGTTTCCTCCTCTTCCTCCGACTGCTGCTCCTCCTACTGCTCTGCCTCCTCCTCCTGTTCCTCTTCCTCCTTCTCTTCATACCCCTCCTCCTCCTCTTCATACTCCTCCTCCTCCTCCTACTGCTCCTTCTCTTTCTCCTCCTCCTCCTCTTTATTCTCCTCCTCCTACTGTTCCTCTTCCTACTGCTCTTCCTCCTCCTCCTCCTCCTCCATTGGTAGTGAAGCAAATATCCTGAAAGGTCATGTCTTTTCAGCCAATAGTAGGACAGGATTTGGTGCATGTGACCCTGATAGTGTTAAAAAACCTCCAGTCGTAGTTTTTATCAGAATGTTGATCATTATTTGATGCGTCGTGGCGTGAGACGGCGTTTGTTTCTCTGACGGCTCGTTTAAAACATCCACGAAACAACAAGCAGCCGATGAAGACGCCGTTCGATCGTCTAATTTCCTCCGATCAGTAAATCAGCCTTCACAGTTTCCACGAGCGTCATTTTTCAGCTTTGAGAGAAACGTGCAGAGGTGAACCTGAACGATCACCTGAACTCATCGGGCAGCTGATCGTCTGGACGCCTGATCTGAACCTCGGCGCCATCAGGAGATGCCACGTTTCAGACGTGCGCGTCGGCGAGTCGGTTGACCGACGGTCACCATCTTCCTGAGATTGGGCGTGGCGTCTTCCTCCGACCTGCTCTGCCTCCACTGAGCTTCACTTCCTCCCGCGTGGGCTCATGCGGTCGCCGGGGGCGACGCAGGTCGTCCTCGAACCTCCACCTCCCAACGTCCCGAGGGAGGACGCCGACCCCGCAGGACGGCGAGCGCCCCGGGCGTTAAAGAACGCTCTCTGAGCGCGACCTTTGGCTGGAGACGGTAATGATTTCTTCGACCTCTCTGACCTTCGCTGTATCTCTGGAAACGGCAGCGCCGCCAACAGCCAGCGAGCGCCCGAGGATAAACAAAGAGCAAACGCACACAAACTCGCCGAGACGACCCGAGGTGACCCCGAGTTTGACCTGCGGAACGCTCGGCTGTCGATCAGCGAAGCTTCGGCTGAAACGAGCAGGAAACAGATTAGTGGTGCAGAGTTTAACCCCGTCCTGACCACAGGAAATCTAATCAGTCACGATGGTCAAAAGCTGCGTTCAGACTAATTTAATGCATCGAAATAGAGATTGGTTTATATAATGCTCTTTAATTCAAATATCTATTTATTTATTGTTTACATCAGCCAGTTGATGCAACAGTGGAGCTTCAATAATCTCATAGAATCAGAACAACACGAATAATAACGCAAATGTAAAACCCTCAATAAATCTGCTCCGTTCCTGATTCACACTGACTCACTTCAAGAGTAAATTGAGCTCTAAACAACACAACAGCAACAACAACAGCTACAACCGCAACAGCAACAACAACAACAGCAACAACAACAACAGCAACAGAAACAACAACTTGAACAAGGTAAACAAGCACGTTTCCTGGTTCAGTCTGACTTGAAGCGAACAGCAGAGCGACGTTCAGCGTCGTGTTTCCATCACACAGATTAAACCAGATTAATTTTATGCGACTGATGAGAAATCACATGTTTTGCGTTTATGTTGTTTTTTTTATCCTGATGGAACAACGAGACAAACACGGAGCTCTGAGCCGTCTTTCACTCACAGACACGTGTCGACGTCTCAAGTCGAAAGCAATTTGCACCTTGTGGCTAAAAAAGGATCCAAACACCACCAGAGTGCTTCGAGGACAAACTTCCACCTGGGAGCGAAACATGAAAGAGTCGCTGGGAGGCGAAGACGGTCGACGCAGTTCAGACTCAAACTGGATCAGCTCGACTGAGTCTGAACTCAGTCGTTCTGAGTCAGTGTGAACTCAGTCGTTGTGAGTCAGTCTTAACTCAGTCGTTCTGAGTCAGTCTGACTCCTGTGCGTTGTTCTCCAGCTCACCGAGCTGCATGAAAACATGGAGCCGCTTTGCCTGGTTCACAGTTTATAATGTTGTTTTATTCTTCAATAAAGTTGGTGAAAAAAATCACTTTTTGGATTAATCGCAGTTTAAGAGGGTTAATTTGACTCCACTGGATCATAAACTGAGATAATTAATTTACACTTGTCAATGACATCGTCGAGTAATTTGCACAACTGATTGGCAACAAATACTCGAATTCAAACGAGCGAGTCGAAGACAGAAAACAAGTTTCCTTCCTGGAAGCAACAAATCCAACATGACAAAAATTCCCCCCCAAAAATTGCGATTAATCGTGAATAACTGAAGACGAGAAGCTGCAGGATTTGAGGCGCTTTCCTGAGGCTGAGGCGTCGCTGAAGTCGCGGCGCGCGATGAAAAGCAATCAGCCGCGCTCTCACCTGCCGCGGCGAGCCGACGAGCAGCTCCACTGTTTCAGACGGACGCTAATTGGATTCCGGGGAGGTGAAATTAATAAATATACTCCCGTTTTTGTAACGCTCGATGGAAGCCCCCGCGGTGTGTGCGTGAGGGCGCGCCAGCGTGCGCGAGCGTGCATGTGCGATGAATAAATTTGGAATGCTCATTTGGCTCTGTGGTGTGTGAGATCCTGAGAGCTGAAGGGGAATTAGAATTCACGCCAAGACGGCGACACGACGACGCGTTAGCAGCGAGGCCGCGGAGTCGTCTGGGCGTGTTTACGACGGGAGGACGGCGTCGTCGGGCGGCGAGGAGGAGAGCGAGTCATCTCCCAGAATTACATCCAATTTAGACGATCGACTCCGCTTCTCGGGCTTCACCTCGTTTGGCGTGAAGCGGCTCCGGAGGCGTTCAGTCTGATCTGACGGTCGAGATGTGATCGGTGGAGGATGCTTTGGATGTTTTGCTGTATATGTTTGTAAGAGACGAATCTTAATGCCAGAACTTGACTCTGTTTGGACGACGGGCCGCGTCTTTGCTTTGGCATCGTCTCATCTTCCTTTCAATCACTTTTATGCTTCCCGGTGCTTCTTGGTGCTTCTTGGAGCTTCCTAATGCTTCTTGGTGCTTCCTAATGCTTCTTGGTGCTTCCTGGTGCTTCTTGGTGCTTCCTGGTGCTTCTTGGTGCTTCCTAATGCTTCTTGGTGCTTCCTAATGCTTCTTGGTGCTTCCTAATGCTTCTTGGTGCTTCCTGGTGCTTCTTGGTGCTTCCTAATGCTTCCTGGTGCTTCTTGGTGCTTCCTAATGCTTCTTGGTGCTTCCTGGTGCTTCTTGGTGCTTCCTGGTGCTTCTTGGTGCTTCCTAATGCTTCTTGGTGCTTCCTGGTGCTTCCCGGTGCTTTTTGGTCCTTCCTGATTCTTTGTGATGCTTCCTGACTCTTCCTGATGCTTCCTGATTCTTGTGATGCTTCCTGACGCTTTCCGATGTTTCTTGATGCTTCCTGACACTTCTTGATGCTTCCTGACTCTTCCTGATGCTTCCTGATGCTTCCTTGTGTTTCCTGATGTTTCCTTTGTGTCCCATAAACCTGCATGTTTTTGGGCCTAGTTTGGAAAAGTTGCTGCACATTTACTCCAGTAACTATGGTAACTTTTCCTCCCTCCCAGGAAATAAACCACGCGAGCGTCTCCGTCTGTCTCGTGTTATTTTTCAGCGGCGCTCTGACTAATGAAGCTCGCCACAGGTCACCTATCAGGAGGCAGGAGGGAGCGTTAGTTACTGTTTTTAATACCAAAATCTCTCCTCGCGGTCTTCAGGGTATAACGCCTCCAAATAACTGCAGTTCATCAGCAGATACTGCAGTAAAGTACAAACGGAGGCCGACTGGATGCTGGATGAATGTAGCAGGGATGCAGTAACGCTGCTTTCTTACACGCTTTATTAATTCTCTGACCTGCTGTCGCTGCTCTGCGACATGTTGCTGCTTTTAAATCTTCATCTTTCTTCACTGCGGTAAAAATAAAACAAGCCTGTGTATAAATGAGTCTTTGTTCGACTGTTTCTTGCAGTAGATTTAAGCGCAGCGCGCTGCAGCTTCCAATTTTGTCTGTTTTCGGTGCTGTCGGAGTCGCTTCACCGCTACAATTTATACACATGAAGCTGAATCCAGGAATCCAAACCGCACCTCGTACGTCCCAATTTTACCTCCGCCGACAAAGTAAATTGATGGATTTGCATCCAGAGTTCGTTTCGTGTTCCCACATTGCTTCTAATAAAGCTGCAAAACATGACAGCAGCCATTTACCTTCATTCCTGCAGTGAAAAAGAAGCTTGTTTATGTGCACATTTTGGTTTTATTTTGTAATTTTATTCTGCAAGAGTATTTGGATCTCAGACGGAGGAAAAAGTTACTCTTGTGATACTTTTAATTACTTCAAATGTTGGTTATATTTGTGGAAGAAGGCCGTTTCATTTTGCTGTTTGGACACGAAAACTGACCGACTCACTAATTAAGCTCATGTCACGTTATGAGGAGGAAGATGCTCTATAATTGGATGCTAGTGTGTCTTGAAAGAAATGTACTTTTGAACTGAAGACGCAACAACAACAAAAGGCTGAAACAAACTACCAACATGCAGACAGCAGTATTAAAAACAGTGTTTTTAAGCTAAGCTACATTTTAAGTAACAAGAAACAAGATCAATATTTTATCAGTGTATTTTTTTCACAGCGTGAGAAAAACTTCATTTGCGTGACTTTCACAGTAAAAGCTGAAAAGCTTTCTGACGAAGTCTCTTTCCTCCTCTGGTGGCTTTCAAACTTTCCACTTTCCTTCAGTTTCGTCGCCGCGTCGGCCAGAAGCGAGGCGTTCCTCCGGACTCTCCCGGCCTGATAATGGAGCTCCTCCTTCATGCAGCATTCACGAGGCTCCACAATCGTCCAGACGAAGCGTCCATATCGGAGCACCGCCGCCGAGCCACCGGGGAACGCTGCGAGCTCTCTCTCTCGCTCGCCTGCTCTTTGCACTTTGCTTTCTGCAGCTCGCTCTGATCCATTAAACATCGCTGGTTGTAAACTTCATCTCAACCTTTTTGTGCGTCTTTTTCCGCCTCCGACGTCGTTTCAGGATCGAATCTTCTCCAGGATGACAAACGTGGTTGTGACGAATAATGTTTAGTTTAGGAAAAAAGATTAAAAGAAACTGTGCAGATCTCAGTTTGACTTATGTTTCTTTACTCTCGTGTCTTTGGCAGGTTTTATTTATCCATTGAGGAAATAATTCAACAGTCTGACGCAAAACTGCAATGACCAGCAGGTGGCAGCAAACTGTCGGATGTGTCGTTGAGTTGATGCTAGCTAGTCTCAGCAAAAGTACCTTTTTGCTCATAAAAGAAGTATAAATTTCAGAAGTACTTCAACTTTTCTGCCCTTAAAACTCCCACGAATGTATAAGTTGTCACTGCTAAACATTTACTGAGCCATGAAGTTTATCATTGGGTTGATTTGGCCTCTTATTACCACAAACACCTTCAGTTTCATCAGCTAAGGTTAAGTGTTAAAGATGAACCAGACATTGGTTTCAGTGTTGCCAACCTGGCAACTTTCGCGCTAAATCTGGCAACATTTCTGTATCCTTTTGGCAACTTTTTTTAATTAAATCAACTTGTAACAATTCTCGGTACTTTTTCAGGTGTTTCTGACGTTGAACACACAACGCTGACTGTCGACAGCCGGTTTGTAGTGCAGAGGCTTCGTTTGGCAACTCGATTTGGACAAATAACACGAACGTGCGCGCTCACAGCTGCAGTGAGAGAGAGGCGATAGATAAATCTCTACTCATAATTCATGAATATAAAAACTGTTTCTGCTCAGTTGAGTTTAAAGATTTGAATAGAATTGAAATGACACAAAAATAAGATCATTCAAACGCTCCAGTAAGAAATATTTTAGTCTTTAACTGGAGCGGTTTTAGGTTTTAAACACTGCAGTTCACCTGCCAGGCCTGTAGGTGGCGCGTGCACACTGAGCTCAGCAGTTCTGCTGCAGTTTGTCTTGATTTAGGAGGAATTTATCACTTATAGATTATACAGAGCGACTGTGCCGCGCCGCACCGTCGGCCGGGACATCGCTGCAGCTTTAACGACTCTCTGTGTGGGCGGAGACTCTGTGTGGGCGGAGACTCAGCGGGCTCCGACTCGACTCGACTGTAAACGGCCTCGTGACGCGTCTCCCACAGCAGCGTTGGAACTAATGGGAGGAACGTTACTGGAGCTGGAGAGAGAAACCTCCAGACCAGGACTTTGGCCGGACAGTTAACGGCCACGCCGCGTCCCCGCAAACGTGGCGGCGCCGGTGAAAAACACTGCAGCTAGATAAGGAACGCAGACGAATGGAAGGAGAGTTGGAAAGACGTACCGCGACTGTCGGTTTGTTCCTCTGTCTCATTTCCTCTGAAGCAACGTTGAATCGTTTCACAATCAGACTCAGTCTCGCATCACCTGGAAACAGACTCCTGTCCGAGGACGCAAAACAGCGAGCATGTTGAGCCTCTGCTCACGAGTTGGATCATGTTCTCTACATTTGGACACATCAAGGATGCGTTCAAATTCTCTTCCTTAATCCTCAATCCTCAACCTTCATCCTTAAAATGGTCGCTCCTGCGAAGTGCCAGTGCTGTCCCAATTGCTAGGAAGGTCAATTAAGGAGCGAGTTTGAGGAACAAAATGGCCGTTTCCTTCCTTAAAACTGAGGTTCTCCGCTATCAAACTAAGGAGTACCCAGAATGCATTGTGTTTTTCCAGTTAATAAACATGGCGGTGAAGCCGGCGAGCTCCAAATGTCCATGT
>JAUESE010096355.1:0-12003 GCA_032274725.1 Malacoctenus triangulatus | reverse complement strand
GTTGTTTTGCCGACTCCGCCATTTTGCCGTATTATTATTTTTTTTAAATATAGCTTTTACTAAAAATCCTACATATAGCACCTTTAAATTTTCCCTCAATAGCTGTGGCATAGTACTGCTTAAAAAAGCTTTTAGGCATTTTGTGGTCTAATGTTTCCCATGGCTGTATTTGCTTGTTTTAGCATATTCATTCCAAACTTTTATTTCCCTTTCCTTGGCTTTTTTTTTTTTTTTTTTGTCCAAACAGACTTTGGTGGTGCTATCTCCCTAGTGGAGCCTCCTCATGCTCCAACAGACATTGTAAATGTAAGCATGCAATACTCCAAAGATTTTGCCAAATAGTATTTTAAAGTCTATACTGAAACATTTCACTCATCTAGGATAAGGAGTATGAGGAAACTATGGGTGCGTTCCAATTGTCTTCCTTAATCCTCAATCCTCAACCTTCTTCCTTAAAATGCATGCTCCCACGATGACCAAGGGCTGGACAATTCCTGGGAAAGTAAATTAAGGAACAAGTTTGAGGAACAAAATAGCCATTTCCTTCCTTAAAACTGAGGAGCCTCCGCTACCTTCCTTAAAACTAAGGAGTACCCAGAATGCATTGCGTTTTTACATGGCGGCGAAGACGTTGAGCTACAAATGTACATTTCTTTGTAAATGTAGATATAAATATCAGGAAAAACATGGTATTTTCTTAGTTTAGGCCCATGTTGTGGATTCATTATCTCGCTGTTGCGCAACATTGATTCTTTTTTTTATGATCTTTTGCTGCTGTTGCTCCGGTTACTTCTTCTTCTGACTTGACAGACTGAATGCCGCTTTGGCGTAATGCTGCCCCCTACAGTATTGATGAAGTATCTGCATTAAGGAGTGTCCCATTTCTAACCGTTTTGAGGGTTAAGGTTAAGGAAGAAGATTAAAGTTGAGGATTAAGGAAGACATTTGGAATTGGGCCTTAGTCTGCTGCTTTCACAGAGGGGGATTCAGGAAGGCGTATGGAGGTCACATGTTATGTTATTGATAGTTCACTTCCCATTTATTAACATTCTGCTGGGATACAGAGAGAAGTACTAACATATTCTCATCCTTGTCAACAGAACATGGCTGGGCAGCACCAGGAGGAGAGCCCGTCAACTTCCACTTCACTGATTGACACAGTGAGCGTCTGCTTAGTAAACACCAGAGATCCATTCTGTGAACTTCATATGCAGCTCTGTTTTAATATCCTCCTTCTGTATCCCCAGCTAACTGTTAAATAACTCTGCAGGGTTCACCTTTTACAAGGATCCTAAAAGACCATAAGGAAATGGTGCACTTGGACCACAAGATCGAAATACTGAAGCACAAGTTGGCAGTGAGTGCAGGTCACAGGGGAGTCATGTTAACTTCTGGAAAGATCCAAAAACTAACAGTTGTATGTTCATTTGTAGGAAATAAAGAAGACCAAATGAAATGTGTAATATGTTTTTATTGCTGCTGTGGTGATGGTGATGATGGTGGCTAAAAAAGAGAAATGACCGTGGCAGATGGTGTCTCTCAAGATTTTCCCATCCTGGATATCTGGCATATGGATGGAGTCGTCATCAGGATCGTCAGTTTGTAGGGCAGGATGTTGCTCTCCTCTAATAATGGCAATATTGTGAAGAACAACACAAGCCACAATTCTTCCTGAGGTGATGTAGGCACTGGAAACAGGCTTTCAACAGGCCTATAGTCATCTCAACCCGGGCTCTCGTCCTACAGTGAGCCCGGTTGAAGTTCTGTTGGGGACCTGGTTCTGGGTCAGGGTAAGGGGTCAGCAGCTTTGGTTGGCAAGGGTAACCCCTGTCACCCAGCAAATAGCCATCAAACTATCCTGTTATGTATAGTGGATCCATTAGAGAGGACAGAAACAAGTTAATTATATGGTGCTAATCTTTGGCTACTTACCACATTGAAGTCTGTTACTCAGGTAACACTCACGATATACTCGTGCGTCATGAACTGACCCAGGCCACTTTTCCTCCACATAGGAGATGTAATATGCAGCATCACAGATGATCTTGACAGTGCAGAGAATGGTAGATGCTTAAATATGATGCAGTCTTTAACATTTTGAAACAGTATTCAATCTAGATGTAGGCTACCTGCACATTAATGCTGTGAATTGACTTCCTGTTCACATAATCAGCCTCATTATGTGAGGGAGCCTTTATGGGAATGTGGGTCCCATCAATGCGGCCAAAAACGTTGGGAAATCCTGAAAGGAAATAAAATTACTCAGTCTGTGGTTTCAGCACAATGTCATGAAGAGAAAATCATTTCTAATGAATGTAAAAGATTATTCACCTGCAATCCTGTGGAACTCCTCCTTGATGGCTTGGATGAGTTTATTCCCCAGGAATTTGTCGAGGCTGGGTGTCAGCCGTTTCGAGGCCAGGCAAACCCTCCTTACTGCTGACACACCGTTGCCTTGCTGAGGTGTTCAGCATCTCCCATGTTATACAAAAAACTAACATTTGCAAAAAACGTAACGCTACACACAAAACTTGCCGGGATGTGAGAGCATGACTCCGAGGTGTTATACTGCAAATGTGGGGACGGAGAAGGTCGTCAATGTACAGTATATGATAGATTGCGAGGTAAAACGGTAGCGCTCAAAAAGAAAATTGTCTGGATATGAAAAAACGTCAATACACGACCGGATTACCCTCTCCTGGCGAATCGCCTGGCAAATATTTAATTCTCTGCAAATTAAAGCTGCACCTTCATCTTTGGGATCCTCATCAAAAGGACATGCCATATTTGTTTTAACACCTAACTGGTTTACTGTTTGCACAGAACTATGAAAAAACTTTCCTGAATGAATGAGGAAATGAAACAGTAAGTGTCTTAAGAGAGGGCGGAGACAAAGGAAACTGAGTTTCTTCAGGAAAACCTGCTCCCAACCAGGTTAGCTTCAGGGAACATGTTGCTACGGTAACAGACACCAAGGTCAAGTAATCTCTCTTCGTGAAACGGAAAACTCAGTGTTTCTCTCATTTCAGAGTTAACAAACTCAGAGTTTTCGTAAATCCCGCTTCGTGAGACGAACCCCAGATCATAAAACAGAATGCTGTTGCAGCCTTTTCTGTCTTTTTTTGACAGACTGATGGCTCAACCCCTGAAACAAAACAGTCAGTCCACATCAGTCTGTCCTTACAAAACAATCAGTCCACAAAAGCACTGCAGACCTGTGGCAGCATTTAGAGAAAAAAAAAATTGAGTTTTTGTATCCCTTGTTTGTTGGTTTGTTTTAAACTTTCGGGTTTTTTTCTCTCTCTCCCTTCAGCTTTTTCTTAAAAAATCCTGTTTGTGTTGCATTGAGCTGCTTCTGAGGCAAATTTGCATAACTAAAAGCTGTCTGTCCAAACACAATGTTTCACTGCCATAACTTAATTCCTCGCGTCTGACACGATGCCCACGATGAAATGAGAAATGGATCCGAGATTGAAATTGTGTTTTTCATTATGCCTTCATATGCTTAGGACAGATGGAGAGAGGTTACAGGAGCAAATGTCACTTATTGTTTCCATGGCGCTTCCCTTCTCCTTCTAACACTCTTCATTATGGCTTTATTTGTTTTAGCGATGCTATCGTTTCGCATCTGAACACTGTTTTTTTTTTCTCAGCCTATGGAAAGGCTGCTCTGTGGGGACTCTGCCAGCCGATCACCATAAATGACTTGTGGCATGGCAATCTGTGGTGAGAGGCTCGGGTCATATTAAATGCCCTCATACATAAATTACCTAGTTATGCACAGCTAATCATCCAGACAGACACCAAGCAGCAGGCAGTGATGTGTTCTGTGCAGGTACGTTGTGTAAACGAAAGGATTTCAAGCAATGATAATGGGCTCAGGAGGCATCTCCGTAGGCAACACTTGGGGTCTTCTCGCGTTCCTAACAATAAAACCACAAAAGTTTGAACAAGGATTTAAGTGAAACAGCCTCAAAGAGAGATGTGTAGTTTCCTGATTTTATGTGTGATAGAAAATTAACAGTATTTAAAAAGTACTTCCAAGGGAACAGTCCTGTTTTTGCGGATGGACATTGCGTCCGTTAATCAGACATTGGTTTATTGCTAATCATGTTGTTTGGACCCAAAGTAAGGTCACTTTGCATCTGATGTAAGTTCCTCCAGAGCAGATTAACTTTAATTGGACCAGAGTCTGTCTCCTTGGGTCCTTTCATTTGGGACACAGAACACGAATGGATGAGCTGGATCGGTTGTTTGCCTTTCATAGGACTGCTTGAAGTTTGGGACATTGCTTTTGTTCCCAGAAATGAGGCTGAACATGTTTACCAAATAACTTTGTTTTGCTGCAGCTTCAATCTGAGCTCCATTTCTTGATTGTCAGCAGGCATTTGTAGAATTCTTGCCTCCAATGAAGGAGGCCCAGCTTGAAATGCTCATGTCGTAGGTCGAAGTACTGCCTGCGTAGATTTAACCCAGTTATAGCTTCGTCCAGGCTACAGTATACCTGGGGAAATAAGCTGTCCTTGGCCAAACTGTACTCCTTCAGGCCACAAAACACCCCTCTTGTGTAAAGGGTTTTTTTTATTGTTTGTATTAATTAGAGAGATGGTGTTAAACTTTGAACTTTGTGGAACCAATTATTTTATTTATTTTTTTGCTGATTGTGGATTTTCTGGTTTTGAAATCAATGGAAGTCAATTTTTTTCACTGTGATGGTCTAGTTTAAGATTTTCAAACAGGTAACTATGTGTGTGTGGGTGGGGGGGATGGGGGGTTGTTTGCTCTGTGATGAGCTGGCAAACTGTCCAGGGATGCACCCTGCCTTTGCCCAGAACAGCTGAGATCAGTTTGCAGCATCTCACCAGAAAGGATTGAAAGGTGGGGAAGATGATTGGGTAAGTAAAACGTGGCAGACTGAAGGGTTGGTAAGTGTAAGGCCTTGCTCCAGAGTCAGCTTAATTTGAATAGCCACAGTCTGCCTGCATAAGGTGTTTGGAAACAATGAAACAATGTGGATGGTTGGTATGTTTGGAAACAAATGGTGCAAATTTAATACCAAGAGGGACTGACACCTGCACTGCTACTGAACTGTCTGTTTACCATCATGCACTCATCACACACCTCTAACACCTCTAACATTTCCTGTTTTTTTCC
This sequence comes from Malacoctenus triangulatus, assembly GCA_032274725.1. Classification (NCBI taxonomy): domain Eukaryota; kingdom Metazoa; phylum Chordata; class Actinopteri; order Blenniiformes; family Labrisomidae; genus Malacoctenus; species Malacoctenus triangulatus. Next base: position 6,849 of record JAUESE010096355.1, on the reverse strand, counting down.
AAAAATGCCATTAAGAAATTGCTGTCCACCATTGCTTGCCCATAAGCACAAATCTATCTCTGTAACTGCCTGCACGTTGACAATACAGTCAACTATCAACAATATCCCTTTTTGTTCAATCACTTTGTTTCTTTCTTCATCACAATACACCAGTCCTTCTCTTTCAGAACATTTTACTCAGCAATGGAAAGAACATTTTATGCGTGCAGGATTTATGACACCACCGAAGGCTACGACAAGTCAGTGCTGCTTGTCGTGTGCGTCAAGCATGATGTCAGGATGCATAAGGTAAGCCTCATTGGCACTCTGTCGATTGCCTGATGGCGCAGCTATCAGATGCCCACCATAATGTGAATCCTCTGTGTGAAAGTGGCTCTCCGCTCACGGGAGCAGCAATCAGGCAGCACTTCACTATAGAATCATGTGATGTGGCTCACACGAGATTTGTCTGGGTGTTTTGTAGCCGTAAAGGTGAAAGCATATTTCATCGCTCAAAACAAGGGGTAAAACATCTGCTGATTGTGCTGACCGCCTCCATGTCACATACCTATTTCAGTGAGAGGACCGAGCCAAGTCTTTATGAGCAGTGGGACTGTTTATGAATGATCCAGAGTTCCTCTGCTGTGATTAACCCATCCACATACTTTTCTTTTGTTTTTCTCCCTCATTGCACCACTATGTGCTGCTTAGTTTTGAGGTCTGCAGAGTGTTGTCCTCAAGTACCCCTGGCCTCTCCCAGAAACTTTGATCTAAATGAATGAATCTTCATTAAGCTTTGCACAACTTTGATAACAGCTCATTCATTGGAATCTGGTAGGTTGGGACGTACTGAAATATCCCCCCTGTATGTTACACAGGGAGCAGGATTGAAAAAAAACAACATTCACTGCCAGTAGGTCCTGTCTTGGATTGTGACTGGATGTTTTCATACCTGGAGTAAAAAAAAACATGTGAGCACAAGGAAGCAGAGATGGCAACCCCTCAGTCAGTCAGGAGACATGACATGGTATTGGCTTTCCTATTAGTCACTGAATAACAATGCTGCCTAATTCTCTAAGGTTGCCAGGGCAGGATCAGCAGCTTTGTGACTATCACTCTCAATGCACCTGTGGCTGGCGCGCGCACACACACACACACACACACACACACACACACACACACACACACACACACATACACACATACACGCACACACAAACTTTCACAGCTGGATGGTTTCAGCACCCTGGCACTTTTATCTCCCGGTGTTTGGCCGTTTACCCACACTTGCACTAACGTCAACAAATGAATATATATGTGTGTGTGTGTGTGTGTGTGTGTGTGTGTGTGTGTGTGTGTGTGTTTGTAACCCTGCTGAAATCATATGTTCAGTATTTATAACTAACATCTAATATGCTATACAGGGTTAAAAGTGATTCACAGATTCACATTTATGAAAGTCGATGGTATTTAGGACCTGCAGTTTTAGCCAAGCGGTGGAGCTAGGTCAGCTGAGTGTGTTGCATCCGCTAGTTCAGTGCCTGAAGTTAGCCAGGAGTAGCTAACTCAGCTTCTTTTGGCTACACTGTAGAAATTGTGAAATAACCGGAGAGGCGACAATTTCTAACTTTGATCACACAAGTGTGTGCATCCTTTATTGTATCTCCAAATCCGGAACCACAGCCAGCGTGAACATCGTGCTGTCTCGCGACAACAAAACCAACCAGGCTACGCGTCCTTAAAGGGACCGCAACAGAATGACATGCCTGCAACTACCTCATTAAAATCGAACTACCTTCTATGCCACCTTGACAGTCTATTACAGAAGGATAACTTTGAATGAAAAGCGCATGTTATAAACCAGGATGTCTGTAGAACAAGGTGAATTATGTAGCTTCTGTAATCGTAGTAACTGCAGTCACTACACCTGTCCCCCCAGAATTCACATTAACAGAGAAAAAACAGTCAGCGGTGAGGGGGGGGGGCGGACAGACGACCAAAATAGGTGCGCCGAGCGACAGGCGGGGTTCTGGTATCCTCAGCTGAGAGTTGTTGGATCCTGCCTTGTCGTGAGGGAGGGGGAACAGGGACAGAAACTAGTGGGATTGCCTGGGTGCGAGAGGGTCCATTAGGAGGGCATCCCAGTCGGAGCGGTCGGGCCAGTTCCATGGGCCCAGCTTGATCCAAATGAGCCATTTTGAGTCGATCAACCGAAACATGCTCAGGTTTGCCACCCACTGTCCACAATAAAGTGTTTGTGGCCTGTCTCCAATATGCAAAAAGGGCCCTCATAGGGCGGGAACAGGGGATTTCTGTGTCCATCAACCCAAATAAACACATCGTCAGCTGACTGGAGACTGCTGGGAATGTGTGAGTATGGAACACCATGGCAGGAAGTGGGGACAGGTGCAAAAACCTTAGCATTGTCCAGCAGCAGCGAACGCTGACGCTCCGCTGACCAAGGGATCGTGGTGCTGGGGAGAAAATCCCCGGGGACACGAAGCGGCTGGCCAAAAACCAACTCGGCAGAAGACGACTGCAGATCTTTCTTGGGCACCGTCCTGATGCCTAAAAGAACCCAAGGGAGCCTGTCGATCCAGTTGCCGTCCTTAGAGGTGGCACGGAGAAAAGCTTTCATTGACCTGTGAAACCGCTCACAGAGTCCATTGGCATAGGGGTGATACGATGTGGTGCAGTGGAGTTTAACCCCCAAGCCCTTTGCAACCACATTCCACAACTCGGAGGTAAACTGTGCACCACGATCAGAGGGAATGTCTGATGGGATGCCAAAACGGGCAACCCAGGTGCCAATGAATGCCCGTACCACATCCGCTGAAGTTGTCGATGCCAGTGGTGCCGCTTCTGCCCATCTCGTGGTCCTGTCCACCATAGTGAGCAAGTGAGTGTATCCGTGAGAGGGGGGTAAAGGGCCAACTAAGTCGACATTAACATGGTCGAAGTGCCATTCTGGCACCTGGAACTGCTCCAGTGGGGCCTTGGTTTGGCGGTGCACTTTGGCACGTTGACTTTCAACACAGGTGTTGGCCCAGTCTCTCACATCCTTCTTGAGTCCACGGCACTCAAATTTAGCTGCCACTAACCTCTGTGAAGCCTTCGTTCCTGGGTAGGAGAGGCAGTGGATGGCATCAAAAACAGGTCGCGTCCAATCAGCAGGGACAACTGGCCGAGGAACGTCTGTGGAGACGTCGCAGAGCAATGTGGTGCCGGTGTCGTCAAACACCACATCCTCCAGAAGCAGCCCTGTGGTGGATGTCCTGAGGCTCTGAATGTCTGCGTCTGCGGTTTGTTCCTTGGCCATGCTGCCATAATCCAAACCGAGGTGGACCGCACCCACAACAGCTCAAGGCAGGCAATCAGCCACCTTGTTATTCTTCCCAGCGATGTGCTGCTCATCAGTCGTGAACTCAGAAATGTATGTCAGCTGACGTTGCTGGCGAGCAGACCATGGGTCGGTCACTTTGGACATGGCATAAGTCAGTGGCTTGTGGTCCACGAAAATCATGAACTACGACCCTCCAGCAGAGAACGAAAGTGACGGATGGCGAGGTACACGCCCAGCAGCTCCCGGTCAAAAGTGCTGTAGTGCTTCTCACTTGGGGCATAGCTGCCTGCTGAAAAAAGCAAGGGGCTATCAGGCGTTCTTTACCCACTGCTCATACACTGCACCAACCGCATAGTCCGAAGCATCCGTGGTGAGCGCGATTGGAGCTGTGAGTGAAGGATGTGCGAGGAAAGCAGCATTTGCCAGGGATGTCCCCAGTCCAGTCCAAAACATGTTTTGGCTTTTTACCCTTCAGCGCCTTGTACAAGGGTTGCATGGTTTCGGCTGCCCTCGGGATGAAACGATGGTAAAAATTCACCATGCCAAGGAACTCCTGCAGAGCCTTAATGGTGTGCATGCGGGGGAAAGCTGTAATGGCTTCCACTTTGGACGGGAGAGGGACAGCACCCTCACAGGTGGTCCTGTGTCCAAGAAAGTCAATGGTGGAACGACCGAACTGGCACTTTGCTGGATTGATGATGAGTCCATGCTGGCTGAGTCGTCCAAACAGCGTTCGTAGGTGTGCCAGGTGTTGGGAGGTTGATGAACTCGCAACCAGGATGTCGTCCAGGTAGAAGAAGACGAAGGGGAGGTCCCACAGCACCGAGTCCATCAGCCACTGAAAGGTTTAGGCTGCACTTTTAAGTCCAAATGGCATCTGGAGGAATTCAAAAAGCCCAAATGGCATGACTACAGCAGTTTTGGGAATGTCGAGTGGGTGGACCGGCACCTGATGGTACCCTCGGATGAGGTCCACCTTTGAAAAAAATCACCTTGCCCGCCAGGTGTGCCAAGAAATCCTGCACATGCGGGAAAGGATAGCGGTCCGGAATCGACGCTTCATTCAACCATTGATAATCTCCACATGGACGCCAGCTGCCCCCAGGCTTAGGAACGATGTCAAGGGGAGAAGACCACGCGCTGTTTGAACGGCGAACAATCCCCAGGTGCTCCATGTTCTCGGACTCTGCCTTGGCCACAGCAAGCTTGGCCGGGTCCAGGAGCCGTGCGCGCATGAAGACTGGCGGGCCAGTGGTGGCGATATGGTGTTCCACACCATGCTTGGTGGCAGATGAACGGAAGGTGGGCTGTGTCAGTGTTGGGAATTGAGTGAGCAGGCGCTGGTAGTCGTCCATGACCATGGTTGAGAGCTGCATGACACCAGGCTCTGTAGGCATGCAAGGATAGGAGCAAAAAGTGACAATGTCGATCAATCTGTGGTTTTTCACGTCCACCAACAGTCCATATGCACACAGAAAATCTGCACCCAACAGGGGAACAGCAAACTCCCAACTAAATTGCTGTCCTCCAAAACAGAGTTCGATATGTCGTGTGCCATATGTGCGGATCGGGCTGCCATTGGCAGCTTCCATGGGGGAGCCACGGCTGTCAGCAAACCTGTCCAGCTGTGATGCAGGCAGCATACTCCGCTGGGCCCCAGTGTCACAGAGGAAACGCTGTCCTGAGATGGAGTCACAGATGAAAAGTAGCCTGCCATCATGGCTGGCGCTCACTAGTGGTCGTGAGCGCCGGCCTTGGTGTTTCCCGACCGAATGAAACGGAGGCCGGCATTGTTTAGCTTTGGGGCCGAACTTAGCATGGTAGTAACACCAGCCAGGCGGCTGCTGCCGCTGGGGAGCTGCAGCTGCAACGAGTGAGGGTTCATCCAGCTCTCGTGTCGGCTGGCTTGCAAGGAGGAGGGCAGCTGCACAGGTCTGCTGGCTAGCCAAGAAAAACTTATCAGCCTCTGCAGCCAGCTCTCTACAGTCAGTGATGGTGGTGTTGGCTAACACCGCTCTCACTTGGGAAGGCAGCTGACGCAGGAACAGGTGAAGGAAAAGAAAATCCAGTGCGTGCCCACCCAGGAGATCAAGCATACGGTCCATCAACTCAAGGTTGATGGACCATCAGGTTTGCTATCACCCAGTCCGTGTAGGGAGAAAAGCTTGTTGGCTCGCTCCGCATCAGAAAGTCCAAAAGTTTTCAGCAAATGTGCTTTCAGGGCCGTATATTTTCCTTCTGCTGGAGGATGTATAAGGAGATTCACTACTCTCGCCGCAGTGGAGCTTCCGAGGGCCGACAGAACGTAATAGTATTTCCTCGTATCGGCAGTAATGTTCCGTAGCGAAAACTGTGCGAACCACGCAGAGGCCGACATTTCCCAGAACTCCGTGAGTTTCAGTGTGGCGGCATTCGCAGTCATTATGTCAGTGTGGATATGTCCAGCAAACTGACATGGGGGTCACCAGTGTAGAAATTGTGAAATAACCGGAGAGGTGTCAATTTCTAACTTTGATAACACAAGTGTGTGCTTCCTTTATTGTATCTCCGAATCCGGAACCACGGCCAGCGTGAACATCGCGCCATCTCGGCTACGTGTCCTTAAAGGGACCGCAACAGAATGACATGCCAGCAACTACTTCATTAACATCGAACTACCTTCTATGCCACCTGGACAGTCTAGTACAGAAGGATAACTTTGCATGTAAAGCACATGTTATAAACCAGGATGTCTGTGGAACAAGGTGAATTATGCAGCTTCTGTAATCATAGTAACTGCAGTCACTACAACACTGCACTTCCCAACTCGGCAGCGGGAAGGAGTAATCGGAACTGTCGGTCTGACTGAGTCACTCCTTCAGCCTCGTGCTAAAGTGTCCTGGAGGAGCCATCGTTTCCTTTCCCATGTGTTATCCGTGCTGCCCGGGAGCACACAGCATGGCCTTCCCTCGGTGACCTGTATCAGGTGAACCACCGCTTTGTGGGCCTTAGACTGGAGGTAACAGTGTTTGTTCAGACTGCTCGGTATCGGGTGGATTTCTCCTCACTCTGACATCAGGCCTGCAATGGTGGGGTGGGTTTATTTGCTGGCTGTGTGGATGGTGGTGTGTGTATTGACTGTGGGCCCACTGAGCTTTGTCTCTGTTTATTATTTGTGTGAGTTATTTTAGGATATTTGTGTGACTGAAGGTTCTTTGGATTATTTGGTCTTTAAATGAAAGTGTATTCAGTTTAACTTGGAGTTCTTTTTGTCTGTTAACTAATTAATTGATATATTGATTTTTCAAAACCGTGTGCCGTGTTCACTTTGTCCTATCTTCTTGTGGGATGTCACGTTCTGTCTCCACCTGTCACGTGCTTTCACTGTCTGGTCTGGTGTCATTGTATAATCTGTCGTCTGTCACTCCTAGTGAGATCACACACCCGGTTTTAACCTTCCCATGCATTCCTATGCATTCCTCGTGTTTCCTCTGTTCCCTGTCCTCCTGTCTCCGCCCCTCACACTGATTAGTGTAGATCAGCTGCAC
>JAUESE010096331.1:0-12004 GCA_032274725.1 Malacoctenus triangulatus | reverse complement strand
TTGACAGGATGTATCAAGTGTTGCAATTCATAAAACACGGTTCACCTTTACACTTTTGCATAATAATCAGATTCCTTGCCAGACTGAGCTCTAGCCTCGACTTTCCTACAGATGGAGAAGCAGTGCTGCTGTGCTGTACTTCATTGCTGTTGGGCAGAAACCTTTTATCTTTATAGCTCACCTTGTACTTTTTTCATGAATTGATGCCCTTCCTTATCATACAAAGTGTCAGACAAAAGTTGGGAAAAAAGCAGATCTAGTTCAACACATTGTGAGCTTGGAGATTGGCTATTTTCACCAAAAATTACAAGAATAAAGGAATGGCTTTGGACATACAAGGTTTCCACCCAACAGCAAACACTTTCTAATCTGCTAAGGATTATGCCAAAAGTCATGAACAAAAACATTCTTACTTTGGCAACTGCTGCTTTCTTTTTGAGAATATGGCAAAGGGCAACACATGAACATACACATACACACCATACACATGCTGAAAACATGAGCAGTGGATGAGGAACACATATGCCCAACTTGACCTTGTCTGGCAGTGCAATTAAGATACATAACATTTGTTAAAACAGACACCATATAACCCAAGTCCATCTTTAACTTGTGCAAACTTATAAAACAGTGTTATTCCGTTAAATCACTGCCATTAACCGAGAGAGCGCAAAAGTGTCATCGCAGGCCCACAAAGCTGTCATCGCGGGCACACAAAGCTGTTATCGCGGGCGCACAAAGCTCTCATCGTGGGTGCATTTCTGGTTGTCTCGTCCGATGGTCGTTGTTGGAGCGTCTCGCGGGCGGTGGGCGAGCGGCTAGTAGAGGGGCCGACAACCGCCGTCGCCGCACTCGTGCAGCATTGCCCCCCTCTCGGGGCTTCGGCTGCGTGAGGGAGACCGGGGGGAACCCCATAGTCCGAGCGCCGACACGACGTGCCAGGGCTCCGTTCTCCCCGACGACACCCGCTCCGAGGCCGCGGGCGGGAACGCGAGCAGCACCAATGGCTGATGTCCTCCGGCAGCCGCACCCCGACCCAAGTGGATCGCCCCCATGCCCGCGATGAGAGCGTTGCACTCTCTCGATTTAGAAATAGGCCCGCAATGAAACCTTTGCGCGCCTACGACGAGAGCTTTGTGCTCTCTTGATTAATGGCAGCGATGTAACGCTATACATTTTAGCATCTGACTAACACGTTACAGCACAATAGGCAGAAATGTAATGCACTTTGAATGTCCGACAGACCACCCACCAACATTTTCGTCCAGTCTCGTCTCGTCAACGAAAACTCACACACAACTCCTCATGTTTTCGTCATCAAAGATTCACGTTTAGCTCGTCACTGTCTCCTTATCGTCATGAAAAAAAGGGGCGTCAACGAAATAATAATAAACAACACTGATCCAAAGAGCTGTAATTTGGACTTGTTGCGTATCTTCTTTAGTTGATGTGAGGAGTGATGAAGAAAGTCTCTGCTGACACAGTCTTGTAGTTTCTTCAGTTGTTTTATTACAAGTACAGTGTCGAAACGAGTTGTCCGGACACAACTCGGAGAAAGAGCGGCCAATGTCTTTCTGACTAAGTTTTCCTGGTCTTCAGTTATATACGTTGCTGACTCTGCCCCCTTAGTTCCCCAAGACATTCCTTGAAACGTGCACAAACAAGTTATCTCCATTTATCTGTGGATGTACATCCTGTGCTGGCCTTCTCTCCTTCAACTGACCTTGTTCCCTAAGGCTTAACAAAGTAATAAATTCTACAACTCCTGGTGGCAATTCCTCCTTTGTCACAGCACGCGGAGGAAGAGACACTACAGACTTATCAGACCAAAGCACAGATTTCCACTGGTCTAATGTCCATTCCTTGTGTTCCTTAGCCCAAACAAGTCTCTTCTGTTTGTTGCCTGTCCTTAGCAGTGGTTTCCTAGCAGCTTTTCTACCATGGAGGCCTGATTCACACAGTCTCCTCTTAACAGTTGTTCCAGAGACGTGTCTACTGCTAGAACTCTATGTGGCATTGACCTGGTCTCTAATCTGAGCTGCTGTTAACCTGAGATTTCTGAGGCTGGTGACTCAGATGAACTTATCCTCTGCAGCAGAGGTGACTCTTGGTCTTCCTTTCCTGGGGCGGTCTTCTTGTGAGCCAGTTTCTTTGTAGCGTTGATGGTTTTTGCGACTGCACTTGGGGACACTTTCAACGTTTTCCCAATTTTTCGGACTGACCGACCTTCATTTCTTAATGTAATGATGGCCACTCGTTTTTCTTTGCTTAGCTGCTTTTTTCTTGCCATAATACAAATTCTAAAAGTCTATTCAGTAGGACTATCAGCTGTGTATCCACCTGACTTCTGCACAACACAACTGATAGTCCCAACCCCATTTATAAGGAAAGAAATCCCACTTATTAAAGCTCACAGGGTACACCTGTGAATTGAAAACTATTTTAGGTGACTACCTCTTGAAGCTCATCAAGAGAATGCAGGGTATGTGCAAAGCAGTAATCAAATCAAAAGGTGGCTACTTTGAAGAACCTAGAATATAAGACATATTTTCAGTTGTTTCAAACTTTTTTGTTAAGTTCCACATGTGTTAATTCATAGTTTTGAATCCTTCAGTGTGAATCTACAATGTCAATAGTCATGAAAAGAAAGGAAACTCATTGAATGAGAAGGTGTGTCCAAACCTTTGGTCTGTACTGTACCTTTGTTTATTTCACAAAGAACACAACTTACACAGAGTTAAAACACAAATAAGTTTGCTAAAACTAGCGCATATAAAACTGGCCGGCTCTCCTTAATGCGCCCTAACAGCGTGTTTCCATCAGGATGTTTGTTGTCATAGAGCACTAGAGTGTAGTGTAATATAGATTCACAAAGCTTACCATCAGTAAACTTCACGTTTCACTGTCCTGTTTCTCTCCGATGCCTGTGACTCTGAGCATATGTGTGTGCATGGGGGGCGGTGCAGTGGGAGCGCACTGCTCTCTGTGAGGGGAGGGGGAGGAGCAGCACGGAGCTGCTGCTCAGGAAGGAAGGGGGAGAGAGCAGAATCACTGCAGGCACAAGTTTCTTTTTGCTGCTTGCAGCAAAGCAGGATTTTAATATTGGGCACATTTTGGCCGATGCCAATTCATCAGCCAGACTCCAAAATCGGCTTGATTGGGCTCTACTCTGAATCAGGGATGTTTTCTGACAGCAGCATTGAAATCGAAGACACCAGTGAAGCAGAGTCCAAAGGGAAGCCCTCTGCTCCCACGTCTCCACTTACTGAGGACGACTCCAAGATGGCCAAGATCCAAGAGTTCCCTCTGAGCCTGCTGCAGACACAGCCCAACTGTGAAACTTATCCAGACCTGCACAAAATAGTACAGGTACCACTCGTCTCCAAAGAAACAGGGCCCATTGTCTGCAGTTACGAAATGCATGAGCTTCCATGGTCAATGCATCATTCGTGTTTCTTGAACGTTATTGTTATTCCACAGAATAAGTTCATGGCGATCCTGTCTCAGTACTTCAGATGTATCCCCTCCAATCCACATTACTTTTTCTACTGCCCACCCTCCCCCAAAAAGGATGTAAGTTGCTGTTTTCACCTTTTACTCCTCCTTTTTGACTGACTTCACATCCTCATGTCTGTTTTTATGGAAAGTGAAGGATGTGGTCAAAAAATAAAAACAACAGATACACTTTTTGTAAGACTGTTTTTAGAAAATTGATGCTTTGAGAGGATTTATGTACATTTTTTATTCTACTCTCACTGATTTGTGTCCCAAGTTGAACATCCTCAATTCAAATACATCTGACTGGAAACCAGCTGTCCTTGTGGATTTGTCCACAGGAGGAATCGGAAGACGGTGAAACAGAGAGGAGGCCCAGCGAAGAGCTATTGTCAGAGGCGGAGCCTGCCACTGAGGATGGTGAGGATCACTTCCAAAGGATCTGCTGACACAATCACACAGTCAGAGAGGTTGCATGAAGAGGTCAAGAAATTGAAGCAGTGCTACTCAGAGAAAACAAGAGCGTCAAATTCTATGTCAGATCTCCCCTCAACGAGACTGCTCACAAAGAGATGTCACTCTCAACTCACTTTATGCTAAAATTTGTGCTGCAATGCAGTCTTGAGGTTATGATAAAGTGAAGGATGTCCCTGCAGAAGACGAGTGCAGAGTGAGAATCATAGCTTTCTGCAGCCATCTCGGCCTGTGTTTGGACCACCACATGCTGGTGCCATGAGTGTTTGAGCTTTTACAATCTGTTGTTTTGTTTGCAGAGAGTGTGTCTGGCTCCTGCGTCATGACGGAGAGCGACACAGACTTGGTCGTGGAGTATGAGGAGCAGCCAGGCTCCAGTTTCCAGGAGGAGGCTGAGGACCAATCACTGTCGGACTCCAACACAGTCAACCAGGACCAGGACTCCTTCAGCATCCTGGAGGGAGACTCCCTGCTGGAGCCTGACGGCCATCAGCTGGACATGCCGCCCCTGTTTGTTCATGTCACCTGTTCGGTCAATATGAAGAGCTGCCACGGCTCTATGCCCATCCAAACACTGCCCACCTGCCTCGGTGGGTACAGCTCGTAACAAACCCTAGAACTCACCAAAGTGCTCCGACACCAAACACATAGAAAGTTAGCAAGCTTTAATCGACAATGAAAGCAAGTTGTGTGCACTGAAAAACGTTCAATGTTTAGAGGGAGCCAGAAATTTTTCTTCATCCTTGATTAACAATATCCTTTTGTCCAAACAAATTGGTTTTAGTGAAGTCAGACAGAGCAGCTTTTGAGGTCCTCCTGAGGGCCAGATTGCTTCGTCGGCAGGCTGGCTTTGGACCTCAGGCTGCACGTCTGACTCTCCTGTTTGAATGTCTTTTGTTATTTGTAATGTATTTTACATTCTGAGGAAGCAGTGACTGTTCTCACTCTGGAAGACTCATTTTAGCACATAAAGTCTTTGTTTTTTTTCAGTTTGTGACAGCTCATGTAATAGTTCTCGAAAGCTGTACTGTAGTGTTATGCTGTCGCTCTCAGTACAGGACTTAGTCCAGGTTTGTGTTTGCAGGTGAGATGATTTCCTGCCTGGAGAATGCTGACAAAATGCGCTCTGTGGATTTGAACGAGCTCTCAGTCACATTGGATATATTTGTCCTGACACTCCCCCTGGAGTTTGAAGTCATGCCTGACTACCATCACAACAGGTGAGTCAATTTCACAACTAACTACCGACTAACTGGGGAATATTTCTGTACCTCCTGTTTGATGCTACCGGGTGCATGAGGGCTTTTGGAAATATGAAGGATTTCGTTGATCCTATCCAGGAAGCATTGCAGTGAAGGCACTTTAGGGATTGTTATTGTACATAAACTTTAGTCGTAATTTTTCACAAGATATGTCACATCGTAACCATATCCGACTGGATTGGCCCCGTTTCTAAAGCACACTGCAGCAGTTCAAGCCTTTTTTTTAAGTAAGATTTTAAGTGGTACTCTTTATATTCTCAGAGAGTTCCTTGCTCGTTGTGAGTGGGGTTGGTAGGAGGTGTTGCAGTGAGTACTCACTCCTCTGTTCAGGTTCTTCCTAAGCTTGCCTTGTTTCTATGCGTCCTTGACTCCGCCCATCAGATGTAGTGTCAAATAAACTAACTGCCTTAGATTTCTTGGTTCCTGTCAGAACATTGGTGTTTCAGTTTATTTGAATGAGGTGCAGAGCCTTTAGTTTAATTGTCAAGCATTAGTGAAAACGACAGTGAGATCCCAGGATGATAAAATCCACATTTAACTCTTCATATTCATAGTTAACATCAGCTGCACATATAAGCACTGGGCTGCCACGGCGCACCACCTCGGCAGTGATTAGGGGTTTAGTGCCTTGCTCAGTGACTCACAGAAGTGGTGACTTCTCACTTTTTCCACCGCAATCCATGGCCATCCAGAGACTTGAATCAGTGACCTTACAGTTACAAATATGTACTTTTAAGAAGAGAAGTGAACTTTTTTACTACATTGATTTTTTTTTGAATGAATGAATTGAAATACCTTAGAAAAGCCGCAGCCCTCATTTTATTTACCTCGAGAGGAGTTTACTATCCGGACTACAGGTTGTAAAAGCCTGCATCTGTCTCTTTAAATTAGAATAATCAGCTCCACTCTTAAGATACTTTCCAGGCAGAGAAATTAGGTTTTGTAGGTGTGGACTCACAAAGCCTGAAAGAAACCTCAGCATGAGATAACAGAGGTGGATTTATGTGTTGCAATGGGAGTTCAAACACATCCTTCTCAATACTAACATTATTTATCTTCTCACAGTTGTGATTATGCTTTATTTTTTGTCCTTGTGTCACCACGCTGGTTGAGCAGAGTTGAGACAGTCGACTGGATATTAGTTCAGTGTGAGTTTACTCTTGCAGTGTTGTAGCGTTGGTCGTTGTTGGTGACTGCTGGTCTGTGTGCAGGTACACCTCAGAGAGCAGCGTGTCCCTGAACCGCTCGCCAGGACAACCCTCCTCCTACCGCTCCGATGAAGAGCTGATGGCGGTGTTGGACAGTCTGAGGGGAGCTAGTGTAGGCGGGTAGGTTTGTGGACTGGACAGCCTGGCTGATCAATGCTTCCTTCCAGTCTGACATCTGCCTCATCCCCCGTCAGGGTCTCTGGTGATCCGTTATCCAAACTCCCATTGGCTCACAAACTTGCCATTCTTGCCACAATGGATGAGGTGAGTCTCACTCTTTTCAATGTGATTGACAAAAACATCCAGCCGAACTGTTCACTCAAAGTGGTGACAATTTTGTTTCAGCTCACCTGCATACATACAGCGAAACAAGCATAATACAAAAGAACATTTAAACTAGGATTATACAAATGTGAAGCTTCTGAATGACCAATACAAACACACATTTAAATTTATGGTCCTCAGATATCCCACAGGTGACATTTTGATGACTCGATCAGTGGTTTTCAGCCACTGTGTGGCTGCACCCTGAGTTGCCATCAGAGCTCATCAGATCAGATTAGATTAGCTTTTCGTCTCTTCTGTATAACACGTACCCTGTATCTTTTGCCAAGTTGCAGGTTTGGCTTTACATCTCTGCCATTAATTGAGAGAGCGCAAAGCTCTCATTGTGGGGGCGCTTTTCTAAATCGAGAGAGCCCAAAGCTCTCATCGCGCGTGCAAGGTTGAGGCTGAAACGCGCCCCCTCCACTTTTCTGTGCACTCTCGTTGTAAATTTCTATGCCCTCGCTGTGTTCATTGGGTGTATTCGTCAGTTGGGGGCGGTCACTCTTCTGATTGATCTGATTGGCTGGATTTTAAGCTCAAATCCAGTCCCACTGCGGGACTAAACGGACCCCTCCCGTTCACCTCTTAATGCTTTCACGCCCTTTTGAACTCTCTCTTCAAAGTTCTTTTCAACTTTCCTTTCAGGTACTTGTCGACTATCAGTCTCGTGCTGTAATTTAGCCTTAGATGAAGTTTATCAGCCGCTTTAGGCTGCTTTCACAAACAACCCTACTCCGGGAAGACCGGGCCCCTCCGTTTAGTAATCTGCTTTAATTCAGCGGGTTGTCTCGTCTGAGTGGGGGAGAGTGGGGGAACCCCATCGTCCGAGCGCCTCCACGACCTGCCTCTCCGAGGCTGCAGGTGGGAATGCGAAGGACTGACGTCCACTGGCAGTCCTGCCCTGACCTGAGCGGATCTTGGTTGGAGGCGGGGGCCCCCCTCCCCTTCGGAAATCCAGCCAATCACATCTATCAGAAGAGTGACCACCCCCAACTGACAAATACACCCAATGAACACAGCGAGGGCATAGAAATTTACAGCGAGAGCGCACAGAAAGGTGGAGGGGGCGCGTTTAAGCCTCAACCTTGTGCGTGTGATGAGAGATTTGCACTCTCTCGATTTAGAACAGTGCCCGCGAAGAGAACCTTGCACGCTTGCAATGAGAGCTTCGCGCTCTCTCGATTAATGGCAGATATGCAACGCCATACGCAGGAGCCCAGATTCACAGCTCAGTGCATGGAAGGAGTCAGAATAGATTTTTGTTTTGTTGTCGTAATAAAGTGATGATAAGTACAGATATACTCATCATCTTTCTTATCACCCGAGAAGGTATCTTTATCTTTCACTGTCAGATTTTCAAAACCAGGTATTATCATGACTCAAGGTGGTCTCTATATACCATAAAATAGTATCATGATGTTTTTCATTCATGTAGATGTTGATGTGACACTGTGAGGACACACTAGTGGTCCTGTTGACTTTGCCTCCTCAGCATCACTCATTGGAGTGATGGCTCATTGGTTGGTTTTGGCTGTTTGGAGCTTCCTGCTCTCAGAGGTTCTCCACTAAGAACCTTCCTTTTCTGCTCTGCTTCAGATCCGCTGGCTGCTGGAGGACGAGATTGTTTCTGCCATGCGTCACTCCTGCATCATCGGTGCCAGCACGCTGCGCAAAGTGTCAGAGCACGTGTTCCGCTCTAGTGGGCGCCCACACTGCCACTGTGAGGACGTCCCACTGCAATTTGTCTTCGGGCCTGAGCAGTCCCTGGAAAAGTTCAAGGAGGCATGTTCTCACCCTCACCGCTGGTCAGACTGGGCAATAAAGACTTCTGTCCAGTCTTAGCAGCAGGCTGCACTGTTACATTCGCTGCTTGTTAGCAACATCTAAACTAAAACTGCAGTGTACTTCCCACTTGTTCTGTTACCTCTGTTTCACTTTGTCAAAAGACATTTTAAACTCAGAATCAGAAACAGAATCAGAAAAGGTTTATTGCCAAGTATGTTTCTGGACATACAAGGAATTTGTTTTGGCGTAGTTGGGGCAATAGAGTTACCTTAAATATATATACAATTAAGGACAAAATGAAAGAACAGTCCCACAATGTGCAGGTGATCACAGTGCAAGTGATCCCAAGTGCAAGTAAAAGAGAAAAAAAAAAAAGAGAGAGAGTCAGAGCTGAGCGTTAATTTAACACATAGAGTGCAGGTGAAGTGACATGACAGAGGTAGGTTGTGGTGGAGAGGAAGAGTGTCAGGGTGGGTTCTGGACTTTGTTAGTAAGGCTAATGGCAGATGGGAAAATACTGTTCTTGGTGTGTGAGGTTTCGGTCCTGGTGGACCACAGCCTCCTGCCAGAAGGGAGAGTCTCAAAGAGTTCATGACTAGGGTGGGAGGGATCAGCCATAATCTTTCCAGCACGCTCCAAAGTCCTTGAGGCGTACAGGTCCTGGGGTGTTGGCAGATTGCAGCCGATCACATTCCCAGCCGACCGATTGATTCGCTTCAACCTGCCCTTGTCCTTGGAAGTAGCCGCAGTGTACCATATGGAGGATGTGAGGATGGACTCAACGGTGGCTGAGTAGAAGTGCACGTCATTGTGTTTTTCAGGTTGAATTTCTTCAGCTACCGCAGGAAGTACATCCTCTGCTGGGGTTACCTTGATGAGGGAGCAGATGTTCAGCTCCCACTTAAGGTCCTGGGAGATGATGGTACCCAGGAAGCGGTAAGACTCCACAGTGTCAATTGTGGAGTCACAGAGGGTGATGCGAGCAAGTGAGGCTGGGTTCTTCCTGAAGTCCACAACCATCTCCACTGTCTTTAGAGTATTAAACTCTAGGTTGTTTTGACTGCACCAGTTCGCCAGATGGTCCACCTACCTCTTGTAGGCGGACTCATCACCGTCAGAGACGAGTCCAACCAGGGTAGCGTCGTCTGCAAATTTCAAGAGTTTGACAGACTGATGACTGGAGGTGCAGTTGAGTTGTGCAGCTGGGGAGAAAGAACACAGCCTTGGGCTTATCCAGTGCTGATGGTCAGGGAGTCAGAGACATGTCTCCCCAGCTTGATGCGCTGCTTCCTGTCAGACAGGAAGTCAGTGATCCACCAGCAGGGGGAGTCTGGCACACTCAGCTGGGAGAGCTTATCCTGGAGCAGAGCTGGGATGATGGTTTTGAAGGCTGAGCTGAAATCCACAAACAGGATCCTGGCGTAGGTTCCTGAGGAGTCCAGGTGCTGTAAGATGAAGGGTAGGGCCAGGCTAACTGCATCATCTACAGATCTGTTGGCTCTGTAGGCAAACTGCAGAGGGTCCAGGAGGGGGACGGTGATGTCCTTCAGATGTGAAAGCACAAGGCGCTCAAAGGACTTCATAACCACAGAGGTCAGGGCAACGGGTCTGAAGTCGTAAAGGCCTGTGGTCCTTGGCTCGTGCACTCAGTGGACGGGGTGCTGTCCCCACTGCTCCATCGACTTCATTTCCTGTCCAATGAGTTGCCTCCAGCCTGTTGACATCATGTCGTCAGCCTGACTTGTCTCATTTTGAACTGTTGCCAAGCAGATCTCCAGTAACAGATACAGTAGCTACAGGACATGCTCTTGAGTCAGGCTGAGCAGGTACTGGGGGCAAAATGCCATGGGTGTAATTTGGGGTGTTCTGGGGGACTGTAAAACCATGACGCCATATTTCATCATACTACATTCCGGTTAATTCAGTACTCACACGTCTGAACAATGACGCATGTGTGCAACTCTGCAGGAGTTCCGCAGGATGTCGTTTGCTGGCTACGTGCTGAATGGCGAGTGGGACGCCTTTTATTACATATCCCTGAGCAGATTGCATCCTCAGAGGCTCCACGCCACTCAGAGGCTGTCGGAGGGCACTGCACAGCCCCCACTGCAGAGCAGCCCCTGCAAGGCTTTGATGCTGGAGACTGAAGCAGACAGCGAGGTCAGAACCAACTGTCACAGAGAACAAAACACATGCCATGTGTTGCATGTTTAGCCCTCAGTGTCCCCAAAAAGTTGGGACATCAATGTAATTTCATTCTGATTTGCTTTTTTTTGATAACATTTCAAATGTGCAGGGTGAGGACAGGAAATCCATCAGTGTTGCTACAAGTGCAGCTAATGAGGCCAATGAATCAATCAGAGAGCTCAAGCCTGAAGCAGAGGATGCTGTGAGCATGATGGGGGACAGGGGGCAATCACGAACCCCCCACCTCCTGCCTGAATGCTGCACAGAGTCCAGCTCACCCCCAAAGACCCCCTCCAGTGTCAGCCTGGCTGAGTCCATCCAGTCAGCATCTCACAGTAAGTCCCACAGATGCACAACATGTCTGTTATCACTAAAGTGTGCATGCGTGCAAGCATGCATGTGTTCTGGTGCATGCATACGTGTGTGTGTTCTGGTGCTGCTCTCACAATAGAAAATGGATAAAGTACCAAAGTCTGGTTCCATCCTAAAAACATAAATGCTAGAATGTGCAAACAGGAAAGGAGCAGTTCCAAGACTTTTGTTAACAATTTGGAAGATGCCTTATGTCTAACCAGCTAAATGCACAAGATTTGTGAGTCAGCCATCAATGTGTTGACAGAACTTTTTGTGTATATTATTAAAGAGGCAAAACAGAGTTTTCTAATAATACTGCCACCTGTGGCCAAAACACAGAACTGCAGTACTCTTCTGCTTGTTCTCGTTGTGCGTGCTCGTACAGCACACTTCAGAACAGAATAATCCCCTATGAAGAAGACGCTGATTCACGAGAACGATGTTCACAGAAGTAAGAAAATGAATTTTCTGACGGCGTAGGACAAGAGTTTGTGTGAAGGAAAAACTGGAGCAATCGAAAATAATTTTAACACGTTTATTTGGTGCCACACACACACAATAAGTCTTTGAGTGATCTTGCTTCTCTTTCCCACACTGTGAGATTATTATGCACTTCAATAGAAACACTGCTGTAAATTTACGAACGACTGAAAGGCGACAGAGCAGCTTATACTCGGGCACTAAACGTGGCAATTTATGAACAGACCCATGATCACTTCGAAACGTAAGTGCTCCGGCTTACTAGCTTTCGTTTTAGGCTAGCATGCTATCGCTAGGGTTGCCAACCGTCCCTTCAAAAACGGAATCGTCCCGTATTTTGAAACAAAATTACGCATCCCGTAATGAGTTAAAAAGGGACGCACTTTGTCCCGTTTTTCCGTGAGAATCAAAAATTGTCGGTAAAATGCCAAT
>JAUESE010096188.1:0-12018 GCA_032274725.1 Malacoctenus triangulatus | reverse complement strand
ACACACACACACACACACACACACACACACACACACACACACACACACACACACACACACACACACACACAACCAAAAAAGAGACAAAAATGTGATGTGAGCCTACAACAATAGTCAGGACAGCTACAGAAATACATGAGATCACATAGCATTCAAGGTGGTTCCTGGCTTTTTTTTCCTGGGGGGGGTCTAAAATGAACTGCTCGAGACAGTTCTGACCAGTTTTTAATGATAAATAACACTGTGAAGACTCACAGTGGTACATTCCAATATGTTGCCTGTTGGTAAGGTGGGAGATATTACACAGGGTCAATGCCACAATTTTTTCCTGGTCACCAGCTCTTAATTACAATTATGTAAACTGCATTGGGATCAGTGTTGGTGTATTTCCAATGACTCACAGTTGGTGTGAAAACCCAAAAAATGAATAGAAGTGTTTGGCTAAATTGGAACTTTTTCAAAAAAAATTAGTTCAATTCTGCTAAACAGTTGGTTGGTCCTGAGAATAATAGTCAAGCCAATACTCTCTGTTTGCAGATTGACTACACATAGAAAACAAACAGAAATGTGACTTAAGTGGTATTGATATATTGACTCCCCTTCAAATGTGTTTTTTAACTAAATTTCTTGACACGGTGGAGCTGAACGGAGGGGGGACTCCTGACAGTTTGACTGGCAGGGATGTCATTAATGCCCTCATGGCGACGACGGTGGACATGGCTGTCACATCCCCTCCGCCTGAAGACACTGTATTTAATTGAACTGTCATCTTTAGGTCAAAGTAATACCGGCCCAAATGGCAGGACATCGACGGAGATCACCTCTGACAGCAATTACGAACGAATCTCGCTCCACATCGGTTACATCACTAATGCCTCCCATAACGAATTGATTGTCCCTTATCACTCAAGCTGTCGTTTGCAGGAGGACATTACCGCGATGAATGATCAGTCAGACAAGCAATAATTCACGGCTTCAAAAGTAAGTCGGAAAATTAAATTCTCATTGGCAAATAACGGCGACAAATTCCCACGTTGTCCTGAAATTATTGTTAATTTTACGTTTTCAGGAGATCACAGCACATTGTGACTGAGGAGAATGATGTTTTGAAAGTTGAGGTCGGAAGCATCAAACAGCACAACATCGCTAGAAAATGCAAAATGCAGACGTGAGCCTATTCGTTTTGGTTTTGTTGCTTGTTTTTACAAATATCAAGATCACATCCGTAACTGTAGATTTAACACCTCTCCACTGATGGTGGATTAACGAGCCAGACGGTGGTGACATTAGCTGCTACCTAAAGTGTTGTTGCAGTCAGATAGGATTCAGTAATTGATGGTCGGATGTGTTTTCCCACCGATAATGTGTCTTTGCTGTCACGGGGTTGCTGCTTTCCTTCCTCTTGCTCCGTCAGAGTCCTTACTGTCAAAACAGCGCATGTGTCTCCCCAATGAAGATGGATGACTCTCTGTCGGGTGGGTACTGAGGGAATCAGGAGGAGGAGTGGGAGGGGAGGGGAGGGGAGGAGGGGCAGAAAGGCAGAAAGACTACGGGAGGGGAGCGGAGGTGGGGAATGGAAAGGGGAAAACCTGGAGACGAGACAGAAAACGAGGGAAAGGAAGGAGGAACGGGGGTGGGGGGTGGGGGGGGGTGATGGAGGAGAGCGACAGGGGATTAAAAAAGTTGGGGCACATGTTGAGGTGTTTCCTATGTCGACGTGAGCCTTTCATTATGTTGTTTCCTGTGTGGGTGCGTTGGCCCAGAACCAAATCCACCAGTGTGGAGACTTTTATTTTGATAGGCTCTCCTTGCACAGGGCACCAAAACAGATTAACTGTTGGTGATTTTTTTTTTTTTAATTTGAAGAAAATATATCTGTTTTGCATCTCTCCATTTTATGTTTAAGCGTCCTCAAAATGTAAGATAAGGATCCCCTCAGGTAGTTACTTTTACTTGTGGGTGATTTTTGCAACCCATGTTGCAAGACATGTTGGGACATTGCGTCAAACATAAGTGCTGTCAAACGAAGTCGTCAATATCAACCGTCCACATTGTCGTTGGTCATTGTTCGTATGAAAATACCTGACTGTACATAAGGTAGCTTTAAAACCCGGCACACAAACAAATTCCCCCGCCATGACGTACAGCTGCTTCCCATGGCCGCGCCGTCCATTAGCGCTTGACCTCTGACCTGACCATTTGTGATCATGTGATTGTGCAACACAGAGGTCACGCCGGCTTGTCAAAACATCAGCGCTGATACGTGACAACGTGGTAACCGACGCGTTTGAAGCGATGCGTCCGCCTCGCTGACTCCTCCGCTCCTGCCAAAAGCTCCCCGACACGCTGCATCTGCGTCTGTCTGTGGTTTTGTGAAGCTATAATACTTATGTGTACGATTCCGCTCTCAAGTCGGCAATTTCTTGTCGACGCATCATTTGTGGAGGTTTCAGTTTCGGAAAAGCAGAAGATACAAATGCATTTGTGGGAGCAAGTGTCCAAAGAGTCCAAATTAGAAAGTATTGCACAAGTGGAAAAAAGGAAAGAGGCTTTGGGAAAGTGATCTTCTAATAAGAGTAAAAGAAAAAAAGGCTCTTGAAATGGAATTTCTTTCTGGTTTCTCTTCAAGCCAGCAGTTTGAAGCAGTTCTTTAAGATAAGGGGATGACTGGTGAATGTGCTGCTCTGAAGCCTCTCCATCAGCAGTGTTATCTGGGTCACTTTCAGCCTTGTTGCTACCAGTTTCTCCTGTCTCAAAAGTCACGTCCACTTAGCATCTTTTTTCGCTGAAAGCTAGGCTGGTTTTCTCAAACTTTCAATGTTTTCCTCATCATTCTACACACAAAAACAACATGAACACTCAGATTCATGAGAAAATACAAAGTTTACAGAGTCCTTTTAGTTAATAGTTCCAAAAAGAGCCAAACAGGCCAAATGAGGCCAAACTAAGCCGACAGGATCCAACAGAAAGATGTGCTGCAGCGGTGCAGCTGTCATGATGCTGTCGCGTTGGAAAGTTCTTCCTCTCTCGTTGCAAACACAAATACGAGACGTAATTGATCTGTCTTTCTCCAAGCATACGTGGTGTTTACCTTGTCAGCCGTGAGGAGCAACAGGATTTGTTTGTGTACCAGCCGCGGTGATTCAGGTACCGTATTAGTTTGAGGAGATTGGAAGCAGGGAATTTTCCCTGACACTAATGAATATCAGTTTTATTAGGATATGATTGCGGCCATCAAAAAGGTTATTGCTTTCATAACATTGTATATTAAAAACAATTTAATCTCATCCTTGTAAACAGTAATTCAATCTCTTTCAAGCTGCATCTCTCGTGATTGATGGCAAAAGCGCAACCGTATCAACCATACGATGTCAAAAGGAGACACCTGCCATCGTTCAAGTCGCCTGCCTTCAGTCGGACACCAATATGGCAAATATGGCCTCGGACTGAAGGATCGCGAGACCGTAAATTCATTATGACTTAACTTTCCCACTTTCACGTTTCAGCGTTTACACTGGAAACGTTGCTGAAGACGTAAAAGTTTCAGATTTCGCATATGTTGGAGGAGACTGTCCGGCGATACCGGGTTCAGACAGGAACCAACATGTCAAGTGAGGTCATGCAAGCGCGCCAACATGGCCACTGGTGGCGCCTGGCGTTTCCTCCGATGATTTAGAAATGGATGCTGACCCCAGGTGTTCTCATTTTTGGCCACCGCCGTTTAATGTAGTCCCCTCAGCAGCTGCTGGCATTAAAAACTCTCATGGTAGGAGTTTCTACCGTCGCGACTATGTCCCAATTTGACCAGAAAAAAAAAAGGGAGGGAGAAGAAGGAGACTAAGAGGCAGAGAGAGCGAGAGAGCCTGAGAGTGGCGAAAGAGAGAGAAAGACAGAGAGAGAGAAAGAGAGACAGAGAGAGAGAGAGAAGCTTTTAAAAGGATTTTGTCGGTTATTGACTGGTTGCACTCTTCAGCTAATAGCCATTTAAAGATTATGGGCCTGCTGGTGGAAATCAAGGCCTCCATTGTTTGCCTTATTGCATTCTGGCAGATGGGGGCTGACACAACAACACGCAGCATCCCTCCGGGCACGCTCGCCAAGCACCGACCCTCCATCAGCAGATCTCCTATTGAACTGGCCCTAATAACTGGCCATGAATTATTAATCCACGAACCATATTGAAGACAGAGAGGAAAGAGAGAGAGAGAGGGGAGGGGAGGGGGGGTAAAAACAAAGGAAGATTGCGGGCCGGTTGCAGTGAGTGTGATTGGCGTACAGGTGCCAGTCAAAGGAAAAAAAGGTCCGTTCAAAAGAGTCCCAGGGCAGCCATTTCTCGGAACGGGGAGGACATTCCGATAACTGGCACGGGAAGATAAAATATATATTCATTAAATGTCAGATTGCTGATGAAATGGGTCCGATCCATTAGTGGGTAGCGGAGCGGCCAGTTAATGTTTCCCGCTCGTTCTTGGGTTGGGTGGCTTTTAGTGTTGCTCTGGGTGACTGCTGGAAACAGGATCACTCGATCTGGAAAAGAAAAAAAAAAACAAAAACAATAAGATGAAAAAAAAAAGAAAAAGTTTGCAAAGGAGCAGGTGCACTTCAAAATAAAGAAGGAAACAGTTTGGGAAGCTCAATCCGACGCACCTGTTGGTGAAACCCAGTAACGTTGCCGCGTTTCAAGTGGAGCGAACCCGATCGCTGATTTAGACTTTATCCTTCTCCTCTGCTCCAGCGAGGTGATTTACTTGCAGGGATTGATTACGAGCTGTGGCCAGACCGGCTTCTCGTCTCTGAAGCTAGAAAAAAAAAAGCTGAAAGGCCTGAAATGTATCAAAGAACAGCTACGCGGAATATCCAGCGCTGGTTTTTCTGATTCGGAGAACAGTTCAGCTAAGGCGAACGCGGTTCTCCTTGTTTATCTAGGTTCATGCATTAGGACGGCCCAACGTCACTGGGCCGTCTATTAGACATGTGACTGATGGGAATCAATAGTGTATCATATAGACCAGTGGTTCCCAAACACATCTCGCTGGAGCACCTCAGGTTGCCTCTGGGAAAGGCTACAGAGCTCCTGTCCAACATATGAACGTTCCAGTGAAGACAAACAAAATGATTCCTTTATATTGTAGACTTTTCTATGTCTTAGGAATGTTTATGAGAACCGTCCGACGGATCATGTTTGACCCAAACTTCAACCCGTTTCGTTCTTTTTGTCAAATATGTCGGTGAAAGTGAAGCGTCGTTCTGCTTCATGGCTTGGAAAATTTTTGCCGATGCCGAATGTCAAAGTGTTGCCAGATTCAAGCTCTGGCAACGCAAACGAATGTTGAACAACAAAAACGTGTTGTAATAGAAAACTTTGCAGGTTAAAGCACCTGTACACTAAAGCCTGATTTTACCTTTATATATTCTACCAATTAAAACATGCTAGCAGAAAATGATTGATGAATGAGGCTCTTAAATCTCGATATAGATATGTGATATCCAGATAATATATCTTGTTCTTTGGAACATTTTCAGTTCTTTTCTCCTTTTTTTCCTGTAGAAGAGTCGAGTTTCAGAGGTTCCCTATTGAAGCTCACATATATATATATATATACATGTATGTATAACAGTAATCATATAATCTTCAATGTTTTCGTCCTGCTCTCAGCACTAATATTTCACATTAGCATCCTTCTGACTCTTTTGTACTCCTGCTCTTTGTTTTGTGTTTTCTCCGACTGTTTAAGCCGCGAGCTCGCGGAGAATTAAAAAGCCTTTGGCAGAGTTGTTCTCACTTCCTGGTGATTCAAAATGAAGTCTACTCAGTGTCTGATGAATTGAATTTCCTGTGTCAAAAGCCTGCGATTTCGACGGAAAAAAAAAAAAAAATGAACAACGCCCGAAGAATCCCCTTTCAGATTTCATTATGAGGGAGAGGCTCTAATTGCGAGGAAATTAAATTTCCATGGCTTTCGCTCTCCGATGCTGCCGATGCGTTGAGGTTTGCATCGCCCGTGACGCTCCGTGGCCCCTTTTAAGGGCCGATCGTCTCGCGTTCACTGAAACCACAACAGGAATAACACAATCAGCTCGAAACCAAACGGAAGATTAATGTGTCGTCGTTCCTCCAGCTTCTCGAGCAGTCGGTTTGGTGGGCAGCGACAGCTGCGGCAGGGCTCGCAAAAGGAAAAAAAAACAACACACACACATCAGAGAGACACCAACACGAGTCCTCCCTCATCCGTCTGCCTGAAAGCTGCTCTTTGGATGAGTGCCCCCATTTCATCAGTTGCGCTGACATCAAGAGCGCGAAGGAAAACTGCAATAAGCACCTGAAAGGGAGCCAAGAGTGAAAACAAATAGACCTGGACGCCTTCCAGTGCAACTGTCCCGTCACTTGCAGTGGAGCGCGAACTTTCAGGAGCAATTATACATGTTTCTCCAAACGCTGTTGACGCTTACGATGGCTAGGTGGAACCAAAACAACACGCCGAGGAGGAAGAACGTACAGTGTTTTTAATTAGGTCACTTCCTGTATGGGGTTTTTTTTTTCCACAGAAGTGCCCTGAAAACTATAAACTTCAAAGAAAGACACATTTCGATGGGCGATTCTGATTGATGCAAAATAGGAGGAGTGACTTTTCTTTTACTTAAAAACCTTTTAATTTTAATTCAAACATCATTTTTTTAATATGAAGCAGGATCACTTTGCTTTATTTCAAAAAAAGGTGGCATATTTAAATTTTTAACTGCTGTCATTTGTCAACATTAAACATGACACAGAAATTGAAAGTTTTTGGAGTTTCTCATTGAAAGATTATGAATGAAAAAACAAAAATAAAAACTTAAGATGAGGTTGAAATATGCCATGGCCAACATGTACCTTCAGAATGTGGACCTAGCAGTGTTTGAGCAGCCTTAATTATTCTACTTGGGTAAATACGACCTAAACAAGACAGAACAAGGGGTAATATTTGCTTTGTCTTGAGGGCTTCTGGAGGCCTGAGCAACTGTTGAATACCTCGCTGATTGTTCGCCACTAATCCATCTGAACCGCACTTTTGATCTTCCGAGGGAGAAGAACAATGGCCACGCAAATAAATCATCCACACACGACGACGAAAGGCCTGAATTCAGCATAATCGTGAGCCACAAAACAATTATGAGCCCGCGCACACGTGTGTGTGTGTGAGAGGGAGGCAAGAGAAAGAGAGTGGGAAAACGCCTGCAGGCATACAATGAATGGGACATGGTAATGGGGAGGGGGGGGGCAAACACAGGGCAGGTCAAAATGAACACCATCTGGGTACATAAAAGGGAGGTGAGAGGGGTTGGTTGGGGGGGGGGGAGTGAGGGGGACACACACACACACAAAACAAAAGCACCAGCGCTGCCAGCGTGTAACCAGCGACATCACAACACCGCCACCTTCCATGTTGTAACCCCTCCAATCAGGTGGGAGGAGGAGTAGCAGGGCCCGCCATCACTCATTCAGACCCCCCCCCCGCCTCCCTCCCTCCTCCCCCTCTTCTCTTATTCCCCTGTGAGTTCAGATCATTGCCAAAGGAGCCACAGGCCACTTGCAGGCTGACAGTCAGCTCCTCTAATGGGCCTGGCTGTTTATTTTGTACCGCTTGGAAGTGGATTAGCTGGAGGTAATTATGGTTAATGATCTGCCCGCCTCACCCCGCTGATCTGTAGTCACCCGTTCGCTTGGCTAGTAGCAGTGCGTAGCTGCCGGCGCCATTAATATGGGATAATGTTACCGATTAGAGCTACAAAAGGGAAAGGGGAGATGGAGATTTGTCAGATGGATCCGAGTGTGAAGGGCCGCCGAGTGAAGCGAGGTGGATCCATTTTGGAGCGAAAGTGATGTTCCGCGGGGTTCAAGGAGCTTTTCAGGCAGCAATCTGATTACGTCCTCCTGACATGTTGTTTGGTTGACGGGGTGGTGGTGGTGGTGGTGGTGGGGGAGGGGGGGGCAAGCCTCAGAGCAAACACTATTAACTTTGTCAGGATAGTCCACAGTGGGCCGTGTTCTAAAGCAGCTTTTTATGAGCTAAAAATGTCCTGATTAGGAGCTGGCTCCAGTGGAGCCCTTCAGAGGGGGTCCTATTTTAGTTGATTAGTCCGCGTTCGCGGGTCAGGCGGACCCCCAGGCCTCTTCAGGGTTTTATTCCAACACTGCCAACTCATTTTAATACCGACACCTATTTTAAATACCTCACGATGTTTCACTCCTTCCCACTTACAAGGCATGTAAATAGCATTCTTCATGTTTGGCTTTTGTGGGATCAGGTTAGTGAATGAAAGTAATTCTTTTTTCTTTTGATTGTCTGTTTCTTTTGATTTTTATTATTACTGTTAGAAGGAAAATGTAGGAGGATGAGAAGGATTTTTACAAGTTTAATGCACATTTTAATCAGTTTGTACTGCACATACAGATTCCGTGTGTGTGTGTGTGTGTGTGTGTGTGTGTGTGTGTGTGTGTGTGAGGTGTTAAACGCCAACACATTGGGTCATTTTGTCCAGCGTGGGCAGGAGTCTGTTTACGTTTTGCATAAAATTGTCCAAACTGTTAATAATCATCTTTTCCCCCTCGATCAGGAGTCAACCTGCAAACCAGGAACACGTCAGAGGGGTTCAAACTAAATGTTGAATTGCTTCCACATCCGCAGCCCATCGATTCTAATCTTATAAAAAATATAAAATTGTTCAAATTTATTTCAGACTTCTACTTTTTCTTTATTTTTGCAGAAACTACTTATGGAAACTTGAATCTAAATTAAACACGCAATCAAAAACAAAAAGAGTGGCAGCACTGAATTGAAGTGATGAATGAAGATTTGTTTTTTTTTATACAAATGTACAGGAAAATAATAACTGAATTCCTGCAGGCTGATGTCAATACAATTTGCATCAGTGATGTGAAAACAACATGAAAAAGAGGCTGGTTGACGTAAACATAATAAATAGCAACAGAAAAGTCCAGTCCTGGCAGATAGCTCTGTGTTTAAGTTAATAAAGACGTGTGGATGGCTGAGCACAGAAGGTGGTTTTTCTGGCCTTTTCCTTTTTTTAAACGGATAAGAGTGAGAATGAAATCAGGAAATGTTCAGCAGTTATGATCAATGTAGCTCCTGCTCGTCCTAAACAGTTTTATCTCAAGTTTCAGCTTTAAGGCTTAATGGGAAACTGACTCTTTTCTTAAAATGAAGCCTACGCATTCACACACGCCTATACATACACACGTGCACGCACGCACACAAGCACGCACGCAGACTGTCAGTCAAAGAAATAAAAAAAAACATCAGCTGAGAGTGACATCAAAAAAATGACGTCTTGTGCAGCTCGCTTTTTTCCCCCCTCAATCCATCTTGAAAATGCACCAGTAATAGCAACAAAGTGGTTTTTCCACCCAAAATGAAGTTTTACTTAATCAAATCAGGGGTCAGAGAAACATATTTTCGCGTGAAAAGGACAGGACACACCAGGGTTAAAGCGATTACGTGCTGTTAAACAGGCATTTCAGAGTCTCCATCTCAGACACATTTTCCTGCCTTTTCCAGTAATTTTTGAAAGCCTTCAAGCTGTAATAAAATATCACTTTTTGTGCATTTGTGCATTAAACACTCTTGGTCTCATTGCATTTTTCTGATGATAATCTCATTTTCCCCGAACCCTCCCCCCGGTCTATTCCCATCTCCCCTTTTAAAGCACTTTGCTCCTGTTTCAGTGAAGATGACACTAACTCAGGGTGAGGAAAGAGAGAGAGAAGGGGTGGGGGGGTGGGGGGTGGGGGGGGGCGGCTTCACAAGGCTTTGGCTAACTGTTCCAAATGGAGCGCTTTAGCTGGGTCCTCATCCTGCAGGTCACGTCTCGCTCTGACTGAGCTGTGGAACAGCTCCCCCCCTCACCACCCCCCCCTAGCCCCCCGCTCTCTCAGGGACTGTCGTAAAGTGCTCTGATGCTTCATAATGCAGATCATTACCCAGAATGCTGCGGAAGACCCCAAGTCCCCACTTAGATTCGGAGCCTTCCCCGAGCCCCCGCCGTGTTATGGATCCCCGCAGAGCTCCTGCAGACATTCTGATTGTCCATCCCTGCCCGCCGTCGCCTTGCCAGCAGCAGGCTTTATTGACACTAAGTTGCCCCCACAAGGCCGCGTTAATACGCACGACACAGACGCTTCCCTCCTCCTCTGTGTCAACCTGAAGATGCTTACAAGCCAGGCGGTTATTGAAACGCGGAGTCGTAAAGCCAACGGAGGTACGACTTAACGTGTGATTGCGCCAGGTGACCAATGCATGAGCGCAATCAAGTCAAAGGCAATGACTTCAGAGCGAGAACAAGGCAGGCGGTGGGGGGGGGGGGGCGGCAGGAGGCCCTCCTGAGGGGTCCAGGCTGGCACCACCTGGATGGAGCGACTGAGAGGTCAAAGCAAATGGAGGGAGCTCAGCGGTCGCACACTTCACACACGTACGTAAACTGGCTATTCAGGTCTGGTTTGATCCGTTCGTAATAACTTGTTTTGGAGGAAATTCCAAGGAAGTGGTTTCAGCTCTCACCAGCGCTGCAGGAGGCTCAGTTTACCTGCAGGGACCACTTTGACTTCCTGCAGTCTGAGAGGGACACTCACAGTTATTCATTTCTTCAATGCCATTTCACAATAAGAGCTTTGGATACTTATGTTTCAGAACTCCCAATAAATCAAGTTTCATTGTAGTTTTTGACATGACTCAAGGAGATTACCTCATCTTACGATTGAATTTGCAGTGTAAAACTATTTTCTTCTCCTGTTCACAGAGATTTCACCGTGGCCTTGACCTTTGACACTTTCTCAGTTAGAAATCTGCAGATAGATTTCACAGCCTCCCTTAAATCCAAATGCGAATCTACTCTCTCACATGGATATGATGATAAGTGTTGTAATATAGAGCTTTATAACAAGACTTTCCCTGAACTAACTGTATTTTCTCTTTCTTTTTTTTGCAAGAACACCACAGCGATCTCTTTTACGGCTCCCCTGTTAAGTTTAGATTTGTTTTAAAAACATCCGCATGAAATCCCATTTCAATATTTCTTCCCGAATTTTCAGCCTAATTTCCGGGTTTTTACTCTGTGCCTGCTGATGAGAAAAGAAATCAACTCAACAGTTTCCCTCCTTATCTGTATCACTGTGAGATGTAAAACTTTTAAACCACATCTGAGTTACTGACTTGTCCCATTTCCTGTAAGTGTGCTCAGAGGCGCCGTCCTCTCCAAGCCGGCCTGTGTGTATGACACTGATACTGCTTTGGCTGAAACTCACACTGCTTTTCTCAAACTGAAGCGGTCACGGAAAGGCTGATTGGAGGGCAGCCTTCTATCCAAGAGGAGCTGGATGGACAGTGGGACTGTATGAAGCCTTGTTCAACTGATTTGTCAACCATTCAAAGCCCTCTGTGAGAAAATGTGCTCCCAACATCTGAATCCATCCTTGAATATAAATCTTGAGAGCTTCAAGAAAGTGCTTGCTATCCTGAAGATATCCAATATTTGAGGACACGATTATCCGGCCTTCTTTATCGCGTGAGGATTCACATTGTCCTCCAGCAATCATTTATTCATCCACGCAATTAGAAAAAAAAAACAACGCCGCTTTATTAACTCTCTCCTTACCTGCCCGCTGTCTCGCCAACACAAAGAGGGCTTCAGGTGGCGAGAAAGACGGAGAGGAAGAGGAAGTGAGGAAGAGGAGGAGGAGTGGATTTAATGAAAGCTCTGGCATCTGGATCCGATTCATCTTGTCAACGTTTGCGCCGCCATCGCTGCCCCAAACCAAACCCCCAGCATGCCTTGCCAGCCACTTTAATTACTTTTCCTTTTTGCATAGGATGGCGACCCACAGAATTGACAGACAGGTGCAGCGATCCTGATTAATTAAAATAATAAAGACCAAGAGAGGATGAGAAGTGGGGGGGGGGGATTGGGTGGGTGGGGGGAGGGGGGGGTGTATCAATGTGTGGACAACGTCTCTTGATGGGCGAA
>JAUESE010096144.1:0-12021 GCA_032274725.1 Malacoctenus triangulatus | reverse complement strand
CCCCCACCGCCCCCCCGACATCCTCAGAGCGCCGTCTTTGACAAAACAGCAGCGATATGACAACTTGTGTCTCCGAGCATCACGCCAGATTCCCTGTCTGCGGTTCAAATTGAGTGACAGACACTTGAAAGCGTTTGCTCGCAGCGCTGCCGTGAGAGCGGCATGCAGAAGGCGCGACGTGTGACAAATGCCTAATATGGTCGTTTTTCTTCCTCCTGAGTGTCTTAAAAACTCACCCTGGGTGTTTTCCAGCTTCTCCGCAGAAGCATCCGTGAAGGCTCACACGCCTGCTGCTGCTGCTGCGTGTCTTGCCGAGGTGCAAATCGTCTTGTGCCCAGTCGGGGGGACGAGGGACGGGGGGGGGGGACACACGGTGGAAAGACGTCCCCGCAGGTCCCAGCACACCAGGACGAGTCGTGTTTACCATTTTCTGTTGGAAAGATACAGAGAACATAAACACCTGTCACGTCCCTGCGTCATTTCCACATTCATATGGACGGCGCAGAATGTTCAGTTTAAAAACTGCAAGAAAGCAGCAGCAAATACAAAACGTGCAAATGCAAAAGCTTCAACAAGAACGCACAAACAGAAGCATTCAATCAAAAAGCAGCAACGCGAACGCAAAAGCTGCGACTCCAAAGCCACAAAATGTATGAAGAATTTGCTTCCATTCGAGAGGAAACTGTGTGTTTAATCGTGTTCGCGCCGCCATTAGAACATTATGAGCTGTTCGGACCGACGCGGCGTCCTGGACGTCATCGCCTCCATGACGGCTCCCCTGATTCAGGCCGCCGGAGGCTTCGCAGCCTCTCCGCCGCGCTGCTTCCAGCTACTTTATTATGTCGGCCATGTCGGAGCCGTGTGTGTGTGTGTGTGCGTGTGTGAGTGTGTGTGTGCAGTTATTTTTAACTGCGAGTGCACTTTCTCCTCGGCCGATTGTGCGCTGAGGCCCTGCGGGGACGTGCGCTGGCTTTTTTTTTTTTGCCTCCCCGCGGACCGCCGGCGTGTTTGGGTGCTGATGGAGGCCGATTCTCGGTCACTCCGCGGCGTCACCGCTCACACGTCTCTCCCCGGCCACCAACAGGCTCTTTAAAACTTGAGTCTCTGCAGCACGAAGGTGTGACAGGAAGTGGGTCAGGCCCGGTTTGGCGGCGTGTAACCGGCACACCTCACCGAGCTTTTCGCCGACGCGTCGTGACCTCGGAGGACTCTTCCAGCAGGCGCGTTTGTTTTTTTTCTACAGACGGCGGAGAAGAATGATGTCATGACTGTTTTCATTGTTACCTCGGATGATCCGAGCGGGTCATCGAGGCCGAGCAAACGCCACAGCAAAACGCAAACCACACAGGAAGCTCCTTATTTTGCTGTTTTTTTTACTATTTTGACTCAATTTTTATTTATAACAGAATCTTCTTTACCATTTTTTTTAAATGTCATTGATGAAAAATTAATTAGGAACATTTTCTGAATGAAATCATATCTAATGTAAGATTTAAAAGAAATTTTTAGAGGTCCCATTTTTTTGAGGCGCTGATTCCTCCAAACATCCGTCTTTGCTGTAAACTACCTGAGGAGAGTCGCCCTCCCCCGGCCCACCGCGCCTCCCTTCAAAAGGTCCTCCTCCTCCTCCTCCTCCTCCTCCTCCTCCTCCTCCTCCTCCTCCTCGGCTCTCTGCAGCTTTATCGGCGTCCTTGACGTGTGGAACGGCGCCGACGGGAGCGAGTATGAAGAATTGATGTAAAGCAGAGGAAGGAAAAGCTCTTCAGTCAGGGGGAGACAAGAGGGAGCGCTGAGAGGCTGGATGGGAATATCGAGCCACAAAGCATTTATGTCAGATCAGAGCTAATCCTGATCTGCAGGAGAAGGATTCAGCAACCCTCCCTCCTCCCCTCCAGGGCGGGTCCCCCCCCCTCCCCCGTCCAAGGAGCTCGTGGGATTTCACCCGTTTTTCCTCCCCGACTTTGTGGGAGAAAGTAGGTCAGCGAGGCAGGACGGGAGGAGTGGGAGGCGCCGGCGCTCCAGATGATGCTGACGAGCGTGGATGGACGTGACGGGTTAAGGAAGGTTCACCGGAGAACGCGGCGTGCTGAGGAGTCTGAAGGTTGGAGAGGAAACGGGCTGAAATGTTCCAGTTTCAGTTCGAAGTGCCAAAACATTTCAAGCTTCCTGCTGTGACATCGGCATTAACACTCTGCCTGAATGTCTAATGGAGCGCCTCCACGAGCCTCACGTCCCCGCGCTCGTTATGCACAGGACACGCTCACTTCACGGGGAACTCATCGCTTCTGTTGCCACTGCTGTTCATTAGCATTAGCATTCTCTGAGCTGGTTCCTCAGTATGTTTGAGCCACGGGTGTGACTTATTACTGTCAGGAGAGCCGCAGAGCTGCTGTCTCTCTCCAACCTGCCTGTTGGCCAAAGGTTAGCCTTAGCAACGGCTGTCTGGATTATAGAGCTTTTACCTCCCAGTAACACAGGAATTATAGAGCATCTTCCTCCAACTAAATTACAGATCACTGAGCACATGAACAACAAGGTTATTAAACATCTTCCTTTCACTAACATCCAGATTAGAGCATGTTCCTCCCACTGACTGATCAGCTGACCTCGATGTTCCCATCAGGTTGTCGTAACGAATGGTACCTTTCACTTATCTCTCACAACCAAAGTAAACCAGGATAACGTTAGGCTGAAGCAAGCTGCTCCCAGCATGCTCGGCGTGATGCTCCAATCTGTCATGGCCGCCTCGGCGTCCCCACGGGGCGCCGCGACATCTTTAATTCCCTGAAATCTTGTTTCTGATAAGAGAG
Organism: Malacoctenus triangulatus; assembly: GCA_032274725.1. NCBI lineage: Eukaryota > Metazoa > Chordata > Actinopteri > Blenniiformes > Labrisomidae > Malacoctenus > Malacoctenus triangulatus. Next base: position 9,211 of record JAUESE010096144.1, on the reverse strand, counting down.
TGAGACGTTTGGGGGCTGCAGAGCAATCAGTGGTCACCTATTCCTATTTCTGCCATCACTTTCCTCTCCCTCCTCCTCCTCCTCCTCCTCCTCCATCTGTCTCACTCTTCATTCACACCGTCTACCCACGATCGTGCCCGGGGGGGGCGTCGGCTCCGCGGCAGCAGCAGAGAAAGTGGAGGAGAGTCGTCTTCCCTCCTCAGCAGTTTTCACTCTCGACAGTTCAAACCAATCGCTTAAAACCTGAAGCGGTGGAGTCGAGTCCCTGTTTGGTATTCATTGTTTTCTCGCCGCTGTTTTGACAGTTTAATCGTCTGTAACGGCGAGGCGTCGGAGCTCCCGCATGGATTAACACGGTCGACGTGATTATGCAAAGAGACGAGGAGGAGGCGAGCGTCCGGGCGGTCTGTGGCCTGGAGGAGGCGGCGAAGGACGATTAGCCACAGATACCCATCTCACTGCCGCCCCGGCATGCATCACCTGTGTTGTCATGGTGATGACTCCACCATGTCAGCACGACGGTGTCGCATATTTTTATTGGTGAGACGGTTGCATGTGAACCAACACACCAATCCAAGTGGTTCCAAACTCATGGCCCGAGAACTCTTTGAGGTGCAGGGAAAACCGAGGCATTGTCTGCTTTTATTTTGAAAGCTCCTGTTGCTGTATGTTGGAGAGAGTTTTCACCATTTGAAGTTCCTCATCCTCCTGTTTCTTCTTCTGTTGCAGATGAACGAGCATGCTACCCGCGAAGCTCTGTGACATCACTGCGACGTGGACGGTGGCGGATCCCGCAGCATCCTCGGCTCGTGGCTTCGTTTCGGGACGTGTCCTCTGAGTTGGCGTGACCTGCTCGTACCTGCGCCGAAGCGACCTTCCCGAAGATGGAGACTCTCTCCCAGGATTCCCTTCTGGAGTGCCAGATCTGCTTCAACTACTACAGTCCGCGGCGGCGGCCCAAGCTGCTGGACTGCCGCCACACGTGCTGCTCCGTGTGTCTGACGCAGATGCGCAGCAGCCACAAGGAGATCCGCTGCCCGTGGTGCCGCGGCGTCACCAAACTGCCCCCGGGCCTGTCCGTCTCCCAGCTGCCGGATGACCCGGACATCATCACCGTCATCGCCATCCCCCACGCCTCCGAGCACACGCCCGTCTTCATCCGCCTCCCCAGCAACGGCTGCTACATGCTGCCGCTGCCCCTCGCCAAGGACCGGGCGACGGGGCTCCCCGGCGAGCTGGGGTGCCGCTTCCTGCCCGGCGCCCAGCAGAAGGGGGTGACGGTGGTGACCGTCCCGGACCAGCAGCCGTTGGGCCTGGCCATGAGCCTGGAGGGCCTCGGGGTGGGGCTGGAGGGCGGCGAGGGCGAGAGCAGGGTCAGCGGCCCCGTGGGGGGGGGCGGCAAGGGCTCCACGTGGTCCGGCGTGTGCACGGTGCTCCTGGTGGCGTGCGTGCTGCTCTTCCTCCTGGGCATCGTCTTGCACAACATGTCGTGCATCTCCAAACGCTTCACCGTCATCTCCTGCGGCTGAGGGACGCCGCCGGGACTGGCTCGGACCTGCTCGGACGTCCCCCTCGACCCCCTCGACCCCCGGACGCCCCCCCACGCTCTGAACTCCCCCTCGGGGTAGGACTCGGCTGAGGAGGGGGGGGGACTCCACTCACTTCATGGGCATTCAAGGACACTTCGGGCAGCGCTGAGACATGGCTGACAAAGACGAGCGCAGAAACGAGAACCACAAAACTTCCATCTTTTCCTACGCTGATCGAACCGCCGCAGAGCTCCTGCGGACTCCCTCCGTCCTCCGTCCTCCATCTTTGCCATTCTTCCCCCTGAAAGGGAGACGTGGGAATCCCTCCAGACACGTTTTGCGGCTGGCTGCTTCCGTTTTTGGCTCGTTCTCACTCACAGAAGTCGGATTTCCTGTTTAGTCTGTGGTTCGTAGAAGTACATCAGTTGTGGTAGTGTTGTGTAGCCGAGCGCTGGCGCTGTGAGTCAGGACTTGGCCGCTGCGTGTCCTGCGATGCTGCAGGAGCTCAGTGTGCTGCTCGCAACAATCCCGGGAACACATCAACAAATCAACAAAGTCACATGACTTTCTTCATTCTTGTCCCAATTTTTATGTATGCAACACATTCAGGACAAGCTGGTGCCAAGACACACACACACACACACACACACACACACACACACACACACAATCTCACACTCATACATGCAGAACAGGTGGCTTTCAGTTGCAGTCGTTCCTGGATGCTGTTTTATTGTTTGTGTTTAGGTCAGTTGGTGTCGAGGTTTTGTTTTAATAACATCAGTCAATGCAAAGAGAAAACGTTTTACCAGTAAAACAGGTTAAAAAGGGCTTCAAATACTCATCTTAAACTTTAAATAAGGAGATCGATCACCTCGTATCTTTGCTCGAATGCTTTACGTTCAAAAATAAGTCGGATTTGTCTCAACGAGTTGTTTCTGTTGAATAAAATCTTCTTGGGTGCTTTTAAAATTTGCACAACTTGAAATTTTCATTTTTCCCAATTAATCAATGTAAAATATCTCAGAAATGTTGCCTCTTTTGGAAGAAAAAATGCACATCTTGAGTTTTTTTTCTTTCAATAAAACAAGGCCAGGTTTGTATTTATTCAATTATTAGTTTTTTTCAGGGATTTTTTCAAGCATAATAACTCAAGGTCTTTCATTTCTGTGCACAGATATGAGCATAGTTCAGATCTCCTCATTTCAACTGTAAGAAAACCAACCAGCCAAAACACGAGATGTTTATCCTTCATTACAGTATGTAAAATTTACGTGATTCTGCGTCTGAGCTGTGGGTGGCAGCACCGAGTCTTGCTACTGAGGTTTAACATACTGGTTTGACTCGCTGCTCCATCTGGTGGTAAATGTGGAATTACAATAATACGAGGACAATTTCTTTAGCAAACTTGTGTGTGTTCCTGCAGCACAAAACACTGATGTCTATTAGAACATTCTGACTGTTATTTCTCCACATTCTGACGATTATTTAAAGATCATTTTAGACACTTGAAGTTGAATATTTCATCTTGGACCTTCAGGTAGAAATCACAAGGGCAGAGTTGCATTCTGATACATTTCCTTACACACCCACAAACACACACATATTACGCACACACTATCGACTCTTCATTTTAATACTTACTTAATCCAGAAAGGGTCAGGTGGGCTCGTCGGTGCGTGTCTGGTCAGCAGCGGGTCAGCCGCGTCGATTTGCTGCAGACTTCCTGTTAATGAAGACTTTCATCAATTTGTCTGCTTTTGAAAAATCTTCCTCAGTTCTTGAAGTTACTGAGGTTTGTTTGTTCTTCTCACTCGTTTCTGTTGAGCAGTTTGTACTACTGCTGTGAACCAGCACACAAACAGGGTGAACTCTTTTGTACAGCAGCTCTTTAAGTCCTGAAGGATTGTACGTCGTTTTGTATGTTTTCCCTTTTATTGTCATGTTTTGTTGTTCTGAGTTGCGTCGCCATGGAGACCCTACACACAGGCTCTGGTGGAACTGAGCTGTAATGGAAAGCGACTGAAACCGTGTAGAGTCGAGTTGGGTTGATATTCTGCCATGCAAAAGTAAGAAAGGAGAAAATGACATCATTATATTGTGTTAGAGCAGTTTGCACATAAAGCGTGACATAATAGACCATATATGATTTATGTAAGAGTTTAAATGCACACTTCATTTTACCCTTTAACACTCAGCTCATCCATGTGAAAAAGAAAATCAGGTGCAACTTTAAGTTCCCTAAAATTTAAATGTAAATTTATGGTTTTATTTCTCCACCAAATGGATGAAGAGAATGATAAAGACTTTACAAAAGACTTTTACAGTTAAGTAATAAATTACAGTGACGAATGACCCAGGAGCTGTATAAAAGAAGAGGGTTTTTTCTAATTTGACCTTCCTATACTCTTGAGATTTATTGTCTTATTTAAATCTGCGTCATTTTTGCACCTCTGAGGAAAGTGGGTCTGTGTTGCAGATGTGTCGAGGTCAGCCGAGCTGGTTCCTGCTGCCGTCGCTGCTCGCCGGTTGCTATGAGACTGTAGCTGAACATCCTGTTTGAAGCTTTTTACTGAAAGTTGAAATATTTTTAGCTCTGCGGGCTTCAAAAAAAAAAAAGACTTTGCCTGGTTAATTTCTCTGCAGCGAGAGCCATTCGACATCCTGCATCACTGCCGTCGTGTTCATCGTTTACCTTCAGGGGGCGCTAAAAGTCCTCTGAGGTTAGTTGGTACAGCTGGTCGTTGTCACACCAAATCTATGAGCTGATGTACAGAAAACCTGCTCTTTGTTGAGCTTTTGTGTTGTATTCAAAAAATAATTTGAAAAAAAACCTTTTTTGGCATTAAGACACAAAATATGTGATCGAAATAAGCAAAAAAAAAGAAACAAAATTATTGACATAACTTCAAACCGTTAAACACAAAAATCGAAGCAGCGCCATTCATTTCTATCTTTTTCAATATATTTTGGCTCAGAAATGTGTTATTGTTTATTATTTAGGTTTTGTACACAATAACCATGGAAACAAGCTAACGCATCACGTTCCCTCAGCGTTATTTACGATTGAGCATGAAAAAAGTGAAAAAGTGGAAGGATCGTGTGCATCACTGTAAACAAATCCCCTTTTTAACCTTTTCAGCCTGATCACGTTTGCGTTTTTTACGTTTACTTCACATTTGTTTATATTCTGATGGGACAAAACTCTGTTCTTAAATCTCCTTCCTGTCTATAATAGTCGTTTTCACGAATCCGCCCTGTATGATGTTTTTATGTTTTTTTTACTGAAAATGAGAGAAAGAAGGGAGGCTTGTCGTTTCTGTGTCTGTATAAAAGCTGTAAAGTTCCTGTTGTAGATTCCTGCGGCGCCTCGACTGTGGACGTCGCACCGCAGCAGTTTGTTTCTAGTGAACTATTAAAGCAAACGCTCTGAATCTGAACGTCAGGCTCCGCCGGTCTTTATTCTCTAACTTTATCACCCTTCCTCACGCTTAAATATCCTCATTTCAGTGAAAAGATAACGAATCGTTCCCTCGCCGTGGCTTTATTTATCGCACATTTCACAGCTGAGTAAACGCGCAGCCTTTGTTTACCCTCAGGAACCTTTTTTCTTTTTTTTTTCTCCTCAAATATTTATTGATATCGTGTCATGGAGGTAATTAACGCTCTCCGGGGGCCAATTGCAGCCAGCTTTGTTGCAGAAAAAAACACTTCCATCGCTCGGTAATGGCGAGCGCGCTCTCAGCGGACCGCTCAGCCACTGTGTCTCCACGGACGGAGCAGCGCTTCATCCTGACGACCTCGAAAGGTCTTTATTTACGAGTCTGGTTCGTAAAACGGCGCCAACGTCTTCAAAAGCTGCGTCTCGATATTCTTTCAATGGTTTGAAAAGAGGACGCAGAGGCCAGCGTGGGAACGTACAAGTGTGAGTTTTGGTGAAAAGGTTGTTGTGACTTTTGCTTTCTTATTGTGGTTTTAGCATTTTGGGACTTTTGGTTTTACGTTGCAACTTTTACATGCGAGTTTTAAACCTTCTAGGCCTCCATTTGTTTTGTTGGTGTCTCGTATTTCTCTTAAATTTCTGTCCTTTTCTTTCATTCTCTTTATTTTGAGGTTAGCAGAGAATCTGTTAAATCTTTTAAAAATCCTAACAATTGATTTTTCCCCTTTAGACAGTGAAACATTTAAAGTGCTTTAGGTGGTCTGTGACTGGTTGAAGCTCGCTGATCTCCACCTGCACGGCTGCATCGGCGGCGAGAACGCGTCGTATCTCCGGCGCGCAGCGTGTGAAAGCCTCCCGTCACAGGAAGCGTCTTCATGTAGCGCCGCATTATGCGAGCGCTCTCCGAGGACGTATCATGAATTCCTGGCATAAGCCGGAGAGACTGTCATCCGTTTAAGCCTGGCAGCGGATGAAAGTTCCTCTGCTCGCGCTGAAAAAAGTTCTGGTTCCCATCTGCAGGAGGCAGCGTCGGGTGACAGTGTGCGGCGGAGTGAATAAAAGCAATATCAATTTTTCAGGGAACACTCCTGCAGAGTGTCAGCCGGCGGAGAAGCTAAATATTTGAAAGGATTAGAGCAGCGAGTTAGCGTTAGCCGAACGGAGGCGCGCGGCGGCCGCATGTTTGAGGAGGAGGAGGTGTGAAAGTTCATTTAGCGAGGTTACCGACTCCGACGGGAGCAGCGCGTCCTGACAGCGGCGCTGCCAAGGCTCCGACTGCAGCCTGAGGATCGGACCGGCGAGCTTTGGTAGCTCACAGCCGGACCACCGGGTGGTGACGAAGCAGAGACGGAAATGTTTCAGGTGCAGGACAGGAACCTTCCTCACTGGCTGATTTTAGGAGCATTGTGACGAACATTAAGGGGCGTGGCCAACGTCACCATCACTGCCACGCCACCAAGCAGAGCCAACATGGCTTCCTGCTGTTCCTCCATCACCGGGCTGGATGGATCCCTCCACCTTCCCTCTTCCGTATCCCAGCATGCCGTTCTCTCTGAACTCCTCGCGCCCCCCCGCCACTATGACCCTCCTCCTGAGTCTTTCCAGCCAGACGTCCCCCCGGGGAGCCGAACTCCACCCGTCTGACAACCTTTCGAGTTATCTGGCGAGCATCTTCCCGACGTCCTTTATAGATTATTTCCCACCTTAAATCTGGGATTTCTCACTTCAAAGGTGGGAAAACGCAGCGAAATCCCTTAAAGACGCCATCGAGCCGCACGGGAAGCGTTTCATCTCCCGTCAGATTATTTCTTAATTAGATGTGATTCGCCGTCGGAGCGCGGCGGGCTGCGGGGCCGCCTCGGAGGATCGATGCAGCTCGGGGACGACCTTTGCTGCGGGTGGCAGAAGTGAGCGTTTGCATATTTTTCTGGGATTTAGTTGGTGTTTTCCTCCCACGCACGAAAACATGCTCGGATGGCTCAGAGCAGCACGAAGGCGTTTACTCTCCCTCTCTGGCCGTCGTTATTGCCAATTGGCGATGCACTTCCTGCACCGTCCCGTCGCCACCTTCGTTTATTTACACACGTATTGATCGAGGCTCTCGGCGCGGCGGCGTGGCTCCTGCAGATGATTGGACCTCACCGACTATTGACTGTGGGAACCTTTTATTGTGCCATCATCACACAGGCCTGCGAGCTCGCTACTGCAAGCAGGGCAGTTTTTTATGCTCGCAATCATAAAAGCAGACAAGCAAAATTATGCAGGCGCACACACACACACACACGCACACACACGCACACACACACCTGCTTCCTCCCATCCACTCACTGAACACACTTGTTTCTTTCATTCCCAGCTGAAATGAAGCAGGGCGCCAGACTCGCTTGGCGAGAGGCGGGCCGCCGCTCCGGCCTGTCTAATCCATCAGAAAACGCTGGGTTCACCGCTTTTGCTCCATCAAGAGCAACACGAGGTTTAGGGGAACACGTTGGGCGGGGGGGCAACACAGTGTACAGTCCAACCAACAACGTTAGCGTGGAAAGGAACCGACTTTGGGCCGTGTTGACCTCAAAGGGTCAGTACGTGCATTTCTGCGGCGCCTGACGGGAGGTTTCTTCAGTCTTCCACATCTGTGCACATCTGCCAACACACCAGTTCGACTCTGACAGCTGTCGAAACCTTCACACACGGCGTGTTTTGCAAGTCAGCACGTTTCCTATTAAATTATCCTTTCTGTAATGAGTTCGTTCACCTTGAACACATTTTTGCAGCAAACGAACTCCTTGTAAAAGTCAGAAGTAAAAGCATGGGTGGAGGTGGGGGTGGGGCTAATACAGCTAAGTGGTTTTACTTTAAAGGCTCCTTCTTTAGTTTCCACTTGTGAGACAGAAAAATGGGGGTGGGGGTCCCAAAGCCCTTTATTTAACACATTCGTGCATTAAGTACATTTACATAAAACATAATATTCTGAAAATGTGTTTAACTCAAAGACACAGCAAACCAAACTTCACTTTTAACCTGTAACGATAAGATATTCTGGTCCCTCTCTCACACTCACTCACACACACACACACACACACACACACACTTTTTAAAAACACACACCTGCTCCTGCACTCAGTGCGACCTGTCAGCTTCGATCCAATCAGAGCTGACCGCCCGAGAACGGCCCGCTCCAACATCAACATCACCTGAGCACAACGCCACCACCTGTCAGCCTGTGTGTGTGTGTGTCTGTGAGTGCGTGCGTGTTTGTGTGTGTAAGCTTTCATTCAGAAATGCTCTCAGTAATGTGTGCATTAAACTTTCAGTGCTGGTTTTAAAACTTCAGAACACTGCTTGACTCTGATTAAACTTTTGCTTTTGATTCTAATTTAAAATTTTCAGGACGTCACTCTTCTTTCTACAGCTCTTTGGGTGCATTTTTTAGCCCAGCAGCTTTTTGGGTCCTCTCTTGTTTTCGTTTGTAAGTTGTTGGTTTTTTTCAGTCTTCCTGCGTTTGACGTGTTTCCACTGGAATGCAGGAAATGTTTACGAGTTTCCTGCTGGTCAAAACAGACACGCCCAAACACGCAGACTATTTGCAGACTGCCCAAGGAGCCTGCAATCATCCTCCCATCAGACACAACAGGAGGAAGCAGCCCCAGCTGATGGGAACCAGCGGTTCTCCGGTGAGCAGTGACGGCGTTTGACCTCAGTGGAGGCTCCGTCTCTCCCTGTGCCGACGCCATCGATCTGTTTACGCCTGCCGGCCCTAATGAACGCGGCGGGGGGGCTGCGGAGGCGGCGTGGGGGATTAAAGCAGCCCGCCCACTCCGTGTGTAGAACCGGCCCGATGAGACGCCTGAAACCCGGACAGATTCCTGCCGACGGACGCAGCTGCTCTCCACTCGCACGGCCGGGTCTGCATGAAGCGTGCAGCTGAGTGATGCACGCTGGCAGCTCCACGCTCGGCCTGCAGTGCCCCGGGCACCGCAGCTAACACACACACACACACACACACACCTGAGGATGTGACCTCTGTAGCTCTGCTTCAAGGGGAAGTCACCTCTCTACTTCCTTGCCAGGAGGACTCTGGGAAGTTTCCTCCGGTAGTTTGCATAATCTGTTTTTTTCTGACACAACACTGTAATTAAGTGTCGATGCAATCAGCCCAGAGGACATCTGTGGTGTGTGTGTGTGTGTGTGTGTGTGTGTGTGTGTGTGTGTGTGTGTGTGTGTGTGTGTGTGTGTGTGTGTG
>JAUESE010096118.1:0-12023 GCA_032274725.1 Malacoctenus triangulatus | reverse complement strand
CGCCCCCGCCCCCCCCCCCCCCCCCCCCCCCCGTGTCTCCCCTCCGCTCGCCTTCATCCCTCATAAACACATGATGTGTGGGGCTGTTTTAATGAGGACGAGAGTGGACAGATCCCCGGCCACGGCGCCGCCGGGGACACCCTGCCGCAAATCCGCCGTCGTTATCAATTCAACAGCGTCCTCTTCAAAAGGCCCCAGTGCGGAATCCCAAACACTTCGGCTCTTTGTTCTGCCGTCCCACCGCAAATTCCCCAAAAGCCCCCATTATGCCCTTTTCTCGGGTTCCACCGAAGAAATGCTGATGTTCCTCCTTTTCTTTCCCTCACATGTTCGGCCCAGATATCCCCCCCGTTCTCGCGCACGCCTGCCTGGAAAGCGCCTTCGGTCTCGGGAGGAACAGCTGGGAATCCCACTCTCCACATTCCACTGCTCACAATGCAGATTCTCCATCTAATGAGCCGTCGCTCTCGTCTCCATATCACTTGTCAGCCCGTAATCGATTTGCAGCTTCGCCGGCGACCGTTTTCCAGCCGGCCTGATTTATGACCACAAACCCTGAACAACTGTACAAATGAATAAATAGCAAACTTCTTGTTTTTTAACTACCAAACTTTCGGCTGAATATCGTAAAGAATCAGGAAAACATTTCACAGTCTCATGAGCTAAGACGTCTATTTAGGTGAAAAGTTTTAGGCCTCCCTGGGTTGCCAGGTCTGAAGGCCTGGCTATCGACCATTCAGTCCGACTGTGATAAAATCCTGGGTTATTGTTGTTGTTTATACACAACTTATCTGGAACAAATGCGAAGAAGTTGAAAGAATAGGAGGGGAAACTGCTTGAACGAGTGTTGGCACACGAGCAGCTCATCAGCCGAGTTGTCCTCCACTCATTAACGGAGCAGTTTCCCCCCAGAACTTTCCCCTCGGAGCGCGTGGCGTGACAGAGTCGGGAGAGGAGCGCGGCGCGAGCGTCCCGGCCTAATAAGTATTCCGCACGAGTGTGTAAACAGAAGGGATGTTACTGTCCAAACGGAACATAAACACGGCGCTTCTTTGCAACCATTCGCAGCGCAGGAGTCGGCGCACTGGGAGCGAGCGACTTCTGCAGCGTCCGTGCGGTCGCCGGCGTCGTCGTGCCGTCGTTATTATCATACAAGTCAAACAGTGTTACCCTTAAAACGCTTTACAGGCGCCGCTCTGCAGCAAAATGCGTATCAGCGATGCATTAAAGTGTCATTCTGTCAACAGACGGCGAGCGGTGGGTCGCGCTGCGCCGCGCTGACAGGTCGGAGCAGGGGAATAATCTCAGCCACCATGTTTAATTCACCCCCTTTTTCTTCCCAGCTCTAATAAGCAACGTGGACTTCTTTAGCACTCCGGCACGAAAAAATAACGAGTGTTGCTTAGAAGAGAAAGCAAAATAAACCCACTGATTTTATGTTGCACCTCCTGCGTTCTGATTGCTTTCATTGTTGCCGTGAAGAAAATAATCCCTGAATCCCGATAATTACATGATCTGACTTTATGCTGACAATTAGGGGGATTTGCGAAGCTGAGGAGGGGGCGGGTGGGGTGTGTGTGTGTGTGTGTGTGGGGGGGGGGTGCTTTGTTGTCTCCACTCTTCAACCCGAGCTTCACCGCAACCCTGACATTTTAAACTAACAGCGGCGCAGTGGGAGAGGGCTTCACCTGCTCAGACTCCCCAAAACTGGCTGTCATGTTCACAGGAAACTGCAGCCTGTTTTTTACGAAGCTTTATTGTTACAAAAGGCGTCCAACTTCACAGGACGCAGTGGCCTTGAACAGTGGGCACAAAGCACACAAATCACTCATTTTGCATGATCCAATTTGCAATATTAGAGTCAAGCCAGACAAAAAAGTCGGCAGACACTCATTCAGCAAAGCAACAAAAGCAGAAGCCTTCAAAAGTAAAACCAATGTTGGACTTTCCATAAAGTGTCTTATTCTGGTTTTTCCAACTTATTCTGGACAATTCAGTTCACCAGTGTCGAGACACACAATCACGGATGAACATCCACATTTATGGACAATTTGAAGTCCTCAATTGACTTCACAAGCACGTGTTTGTGTTTCGAGAGGAAACCGTCGTACCTTTAGAAACACTCACGCCAACGGCCCCAGAAATGAAGCCATCAAGCGAAGGCTGCCGCCGCACCGATTCGACGCTCTCCTTTCTATTCTCCACACCTGCGATCGATGATTATTTCGCCGGCGTGTGAAGGATGGGGTGAAGCTCGGCTGCGAGCGGAGGACAAAAGGTCCTCTCTCCCACAGATGTTTTATTCACTCGCGCCGCATTCTCCGCCTGAGTGGCATCGGATTATCAAACGCCGCGCTGCTGTAATATTTAAAGTAACGTCCCTCTGATGTGCGAGAACTTCGTCAAGGTTGTGGAACAATTGCTGCCGCGCGGCGGCGCCGCTTCAGATCCCCCCACGGCTGCCCACCACCACCCGCTCAAACAAGCAATAACACACCTGGTCATATTGTTGTTTTGTGTGATGAGATTATAAAATAATATATAAATAATTTAAGAAAAAAATCCAGTTTAATTTTAAAATCATCCATTTAAATAGAAGCGCTGCGACTCATTTCAGGGAAAGAAGATTTGTCTTCTTTTGTCCTTTGCTGGCTTTTATTCTGACTCGCCTCATTTTTGCAGCTCTCGTCCTGTTTCCTCCCGTCCGTCTCTCTGCCGGCTTTTCTCATTACACACAATCAAGAACCTAATTCAAACTGTCAGAGAAGGAGCTAAACTCTCCTCTGATGTCTTGTGTGACCAATAATAACAGTGATACTTTGTGGTGGAGTCTATCGACTCTCCCATGCAAGAAAAAGGTCCTAATTGAAGCTATTAGAGGCTTCAGGTCTTTACAGACATTCGGCATTCTCTTGAAGAACCCGACTGACTCGATTTAGTTGTTAAATGACTGAAATGAGAGAAAAAACACTCTCTCTGAGACGGGCGTTCCCCCCTCCTTTGCACTCTTTCACCTGTTGTGTTTGTTCATGTATGAATCTATTCTTGCAGAGTTTCTACAAATTCCAGAACGTCAATAAAGCGTGCGTCAGTCTCCGTGTTGATGAAGTCAGGAGCTCAGCTAAAGGTCGCCTCCAGCTGCATATCAGACCTTTTTAATTTCTCATGAGCCGGACCGCTGCTCCCTGTCTTTGGGGATGATGATCCGTAGTTTATGGCCGTGTAAGCGAGCTGTAAAAAGCTGGGTCACCTTATATCACAAAGGAAACTTGGACTTCTTTTTCAATCCGTTCCCTTTTGAACCGACTGACATTGACGGCTTTCTCTCCACAGGCGACTACGTGCTGATGACGGTCTTCTTCGACCTCAGCAGGCGGATGGGCTACTTCACCATCCAGACCTACATCCCCTGCATCCTGACCGTGGTCCTGTCCTGGGTCTCCTTCTGGATCAAGAGCGACGCCACCCCGGCCAGGACGGCTCTAGGTACGCAAACAGACCCCCCCCCCCGCCGCAATCCCTCGTCGGATCGGACTTGTCCTGTCTGTGAATGTGAGCAGTCGGTAATAACTTTGTATTGAAGGATTCAAAGACTCAAAGGCTTTGTTTTCATTTACATAAATAAAAGGTTATCAATGCGATGAAAATTGAGCAGCGTTTTGCAGTAATGGACGAGACGGGGAAACTAGGTGGGTGGATTTAGAGCTTTTAATGTAATTTTCATTCAATTTGGGATTTGGACAGCTTGGTAGCAGAAGCAATGATCTCTTTTTGATTGCAGTTTTATATCCAGGTCTCTCCAAAGTAGTTGTGGCTTAGAGAAGCGATCACATAACTGAGATATTTGTGCCTCACACAGCATGGCTTGTAAACCTGCGTGCCGACGCTGTCTGTGCTCTCTGTTTCTTTTCTGTTCTGTGTTTTCGTGTTAATCTTTGCTTTCTTTTGCATGACTCGATGCCTGCTTTGCATGATTTTCCCCTCGACTGCATGCCTGCCTTTAGTTTGTTTGCGTTGCCGCGGCTGACGGTGGCGACGTCCGGGCGCGGCGGACGATTTGGAGGTGAGTGTTCGGGCGAGTTCTCGGCCGTGTCATCACATCACTTCGGAGAGTTTCGTTTCTCATTTTACCTTTTTTTTTTCCAAACCACCCTGACCTGGGTCACTCCAATACAAACTCGCGCTGCCAAACATTTGCGGGAACTCACATTTCAAGACCACTGAAGGTTTCCACAGAGAGTTTATCTGACAAAATGAACGTTAGAGGTTGTGGACTTTATCCTGGGCTTCAAACAGAGAACAGAAAAAGCTCATTTTAACCAATAATACTGGACGGAAAAATGTTACATACCGAAAAAAGCTGAAAAGGTTGACGAACCAAAAGAGTGCGTGTGCGTGTGTGTGTGTGTGTGTGTGTGTTAGCCACATGCTAATGGTTCCAGTGCTACTTGCAGCCGCTCTGTTGAGACACATCAGAGCCTCAACTCATGAAACTTCGCCACCTGAATTCTTCTCACTTAACCCGAGCCCACTCCTCTCACCTGTGGCCGACCCCTCGCCCTGACTGTCACTCACTGCACACACAACTGTGAGGTCCTTTAATCCCACTCGGCGCCCCCCCCCCGCTCGTCATCAGTCTGCCACTCAGCCAATATCACAGAAGGTCATCCGGAACGTCTCCGCAGTAATAAAGAACTTATATTGGACTTCTGTCTGTCCCCATTCGCGACCAAGTGCAGGGGGAAGAAACTTCAGTGACAGTCGGACAATAAAATCCTCCTGTGTTGTATCAAATTCAATAATAAGCCAGTGTTATTACTCCAGCATACTCTGGGCCAAATGGAGCCTTTTCCCTGGTGCTGGTAATGAAAGCCGATCATTATGAGATTGCGATCGTCGGGCTTTTGGTGGGGGCTCACTTTTGGCTGTTAGGCTGATGAAAGCCGACACGGTGACAGCTGAACATCAAAACAGGGGGAGGCGGATGAGATCAAGAGCGACGCGACGACGACACGACGGTTTATTTTCGGGGCGTTTGAGGAAGTTACAGATATGAGCCGGGATACGACAGATTTCACACGCTTCAAAAAAAAACCCAGCTGAATTCTCGGATCGAGTCGATTGGACACGATTCTTTGTGTCTCTTCTCCGCTGACCAATGCGGGAAACATCCAAGCCCAGCCGAAGCTCGCAGCCTGATGCTGTGATACGCCACCAAAGACAGTGGAAGCCGACAAAGAATCAAGCTGCCCGGGCCCAGATAAACATCCGCATTCAGCCTGACAACAGAAAGTCATTTAGCCTGTCTTGTCCAGTCCACGGACCACATTTCAAAGCCGGACCTGATCTCCAGGCTGAAAGGGGAGCTCAGAGATAAGACGAGGCAAGAAGGGGGACAAATGAGGGTGACAAAGCAGTGGCAAAAGGCCTGTGGCATGTCGGAGGGGGGGGGGAACGTCGGAGCGAGGCAGAAGGATCGAGCAGAATTGCTCGTATGGAGAGAAAAAGGTCCAGGAAGCAGGCAGGCGGTGTCGGCGCTGCCCTCGCCCAGCCCGTGAAGTCAGCGCTGCTTGACAAGCCGCTAACATGTTCCAGGTGGCGTTTCCAAAGAGCCGTCACTCAGCCGCTCCTCCTGCAGCGGGAGGATATTTGGATAGGAGCAGGCTGGGAGCCCTGGTTGATTCCCATTAGACCTCAATCTCGGCAGCTCCGATGGATCCTGACAAGAGATACAGCGGGTGCTGATGGGAAATAAAACCACCTCCAGGCGGGAGTGGAGCCTGTCGAGCTCCGGAGTGTAAGAGAGAGCGGTGGCGGTGGGTTTAATTGAACCTGCTGGTGGTAGCCAATATCATTCAACACGCAGTTCCTCAGGATAATGCACCGTGTCACTTACTGTCGCACCTCCAGGCGCGTCAAAAAGACGTACGATCACAAAACCTGCTTGGTGCGTGTTCAGGTCTGGAGATTTGAGCCCCGAGCTGCATTCAAATGGAGCCCAATGAGTTTTCCTGCTCAAAACACCACAAATGACAGCGTTGCAACAATCTGCCTTGAAGGACAACTCCACAAAAGATCACTTTTGATGCATCAAACACCAAAAAGAATGAGATATACAGACAGCACCCTCTAGTGGAGAAAGTATGTGTGGCGGGGACAAAGTTGGGAAGACAAGAAGGCAAGTTCTCAAATATTGTCTGCAGTAACATACTTATTCTGACATAGATGACGTTGCAACTGTCAGCAAAAGCTAAATTTGAGCAGGCGTCTCGTGTTGTCCACTCCTCTGTTCAGCACTTCCTCCCTTCTCAGACGTTTTTGACTCTCTGTCATTGTCACACCATTTCCTCCTTTGGTCCCGATGGGAAACCAGTCGTAATTCAAACCACCAAGAAACGATCCTTCACTACAATGTGAGCATTTGTCATTTCGCTAAACCAGCTGATACTGGTGGGGTTTTTTTTGCCGGGCGGACAGTTTCAATTACCCCCAGAACCCAGCGTGGACAGATTTCATTCTGAACACTCCTCCCAAATCAAACAACACGCTGTCTGGTTCTTATTTATCCTCCTCAAATATCTCATCCCGGCTACAGCACAGGAAGCTTATTTCCTCTTACGCAGGTGTGGAAGGGAGGAGGAAGAAAAGATTGAGCACGTTAAAAAAAAAGAAATAACAGCGTCTTTCACGCAAACACTTGACAGCAGTCGTGTGTCAGCTCGGGTGTGCGAGCTGACGATGTTCCTCTGGGGAACTCTGCCGAGAAGGCGGCAGGATGAAGATAGGTGGTCGTGCAGAGGCGTCGGTCCTTCGAGAGAAGA
Source organism: Malacoctenus triangulatus (assembly GCA_032274725.1). NCBI lineage: Eukaryota > Metazoa > Chordata > Actinopteri > Blenniiformes > Labrisomidae > Malacoctenus > Malacoctenus triangulatus. Next base: position 5,202 of record JAUESE010096118.1, on the reverse strand, counting down.
ACTAAATCAGGTGTTTTTGTTCAGAAACTTTGTTTCTCTGCTCTCTTGAAGCTGCATCGATGGCGAATCAAACGCGCCATGACTCCCCAGGGTCATTTTGTCCCAAGTGTCCTTGGTCGGGGGGGGGGGGCTCCTGAGATGCCATCTGACTGATTGCACGCCTGAGACGCGTCTGCAGATTGAGGCTTCGGCAGAGTGAGAGGAAACACCTTTAATCAGATTAGAGCGAGGTTGTCATGTGTGGCATTTTAACCTCAATCACGAGCACATTAATTTGAAAACATGAGCGTGATTAGCATCAACAAACGAAGCGCTCGCCGAGGAGATTGTCAGCTCCGGCGCCAGACGCCTCGCGCTCCGTGTTGATGCGCTGGAAAATCTGCTCGAGTGCTCCGGCGCTCGATACGAGAACTTTTTATTCCACTTCAACTCCTCCAACTGCTTAGTTTGAACTTAGCTTGTCACAGCATATGTCTCAGGCTGCTGTGGTCTCTTGTCTTTCCTCCGCGACAATAAAAACGCTGGCAGCGGCCTTATTATGACAAGATGCAAATAGGTTTATGCAACAATTCCTGTCACATCGCCGAAATGGCGACAGCGTAGAAAGTGTAATTGAATGTGTTCTGCTCCAGTCGTTCAGAAGCGAGGAAGAAAAAAAGACCAAAATCTCAGTTACATCGCACCATTTTTTCAAACATCTTTTTGAAAATTAATTGAGAATTAAGGAAAAAGCTCGTCAATAGCGTTCAAAAACAAGGCCAGATGAGGCCAAACAGCGCCACAAACGCCCCGCTGAGGCTCTGACAGGCTCAACTTCAGTCCAAAAAGAGAAAGCTTGGGTCTGAGGAGGAATCAGCAGTCACAGCGAAGCCCACGGAGTCTGATGACCCGACCACTGAACCCTGACTGGTACCCCTCGCCACTATTTATAGACTCTCCACGAAACTCAAGCTGTGGTCCGTTCCACCTGGTTTAGTCCCAGACACACAGCAAAGGTCAGTGTCTGACATCCGGTAACATACTGTGGCAACATCCCGGCACAACTGCACACAGATGCGACTTTTTGTTGCGACCTGAGATCGCAAAACAAACCCCGAAACACTGATAAAATTCACGTGCGACAAGCAGGAGATCGGTTCTGTGTTGTGTTGCGACGACGAGCGAAGCGTCACGGGGAAAATTCGTGACCTTGATTTGAAACAGCAAGCCAGTGGGATGCTGGTGATTAAAAAAATTAGACCGCAAACCAAGATACAAAGAGTTTTGTCAGTGTGCGCACTGTTTTATTGGCAGCAAGCTGTTGGAATCAGAAAGGAAAGACATTAGGAGCAGAGAGCTGTTCATTTACCTCGTTGGGCGCTTAAATCTAATGAGCGGGGAAAAAGGAGAAAGTCTAGACGAGCAGCAGACCAGAGGAGGTAGCTTGAAATAGACGGGAGCAAACTCGTCTCTATGGAAACCAGAGGCGAAAACAGTGCCATGAAAGACGTGGAGGAGACGAGGATGAAAGAGACCGAGAGGAAAGAGAGATGGAAAAGGGGAGCGGAAGGGTGAGATACTGAGAGACAGAGGAGGGGTGAGAGGAAAAGATGGTGAACTCTGTGCGTGTGTGCGTGTGTGCGTGTGTGTGTGTGTGTGCGTGTGTGTGTGTGTGTGTCACAGCAGTAGATATCGATGCCCCCACTGGGCATTACTGTCACTGGGTTCATCTCTCTTTGAAGGAATTGATTTCGTTTCACCAAGCGAACACTGTGTTCTCCTTCTGACACACCGCGGGAGTCATTTCTCCAACAAACAGCACCGATCGCACACAATTAACAGTTATCTCCATTAGAATACTTACACGTCATTGATGCACTTAAGAGCCGCTTTCACGTTCTCGGACAAGGTCGCCGAAGCGGGCGCGCGATTGGCTGAAACACGCTCTCCGTTGCAACGGTGGACTTCTTTAACCCGGCGTTTCAGTTGTTCATCACGGCCATTAAAAGACAAGCGCACTGATTGGCTCCCAGGAGGCCGGCGAATGGGCGCGGCCTGCGCACCGGTCACAGGCGTTCCCTGTCGGATGGACGTGGAGCCGTCGCTCGACAGCTCCCAAACAGCGAGACGGGCCGCAGTCGTCAATGTAAAAACGTTCACGGAAAAGTGGAAAAGTTTGGAGAAATGAGAGAAGGACTGACTATAAAAAGGTGTTTTACGATCAAAAAACTATTTAAATTACATGGATATTCTTTATTAAAAAAAAAGAAACAAATGGAGCGAGTAATTTCTAACTCCCTCTCTTTTTTTAAGTCTATTTTTTTAAGTCTAATGTAGGCAAATGAAGTCAGTTCGTGCCATGTCGGGAAAAGTTCCCGTTGTGTCTGAGATTCTCAAAGTAATTTGAATTCATTACTCGCCCAGATGTACCAGGATACAGGGTCAGCTTTTTGCCGCGTGCTCGCTCAATTATGGCCGCTTGAACCACTCCAGAGTGGAGTCATGTTTCAGTCATGAGGTCGTCTCCGGGTTTGTTTCATAATTCTGATGAGGCTCCGCTGGATGATAGAGGTGCTTAACCCACAAATGGATTCCTGACACATCACTTCATCACTTTTTTTCTCAATAAAAATGGCCAAGACGAGGAAAAAACTGAGCTGAGAAGCGAGGAAGACGCTCGCTGGAATCTATCTGATCATTTGAATAACCCAAACACTAAACTCTGAGGCCAGAATAGGAACATCTACCCAGAATACCCCACGTGAATTATTAATGTTGATTAATAAAGCTCTGCCCATGTGTTACATAATCACTGACATCCACATGGGTCACCCCACCGCTGACCAGCCATTCATCATGCTGTCACTGTAGGTTCCCGCCTCCCTTCGCTCCTCACACCCCCTCTCCCCCCCCCTTCTTTTCCCAGGTATCACCACGGTGCTGACCATGACCACCCTGAGCACGGTGGCCAGGAACTCGCTCCCCAGGGTGTCCTACGTCACCGCCATGGACCTGTTTGTCACCGTCTGCTTCCTGTTCGTCTTCGCCGCCATGATCGAGTACGCCATGCTCAACTACTACTCATACATTACACGCAGACCTCCCCCCAAGACGCAGAGAATGGTAAGCACTGGGGGGGCATGTGTGTGTTGTAATCACAGAGAGGTGAAAAGACTACAGGAACTACAAAACTCCTTCTTCCAAACAAACCAGACTGTATGAGAAGAAATGCAAAACACCTAAAGTGACACGCAAAGTGCAGAGACAGAAATAAAGGCATGAATAAACATAAGATGAAAATCAAAAGTGGGATCCAGACAACAAACGAATGCAAAAACGGTCACAACTGCACAGAAAGTTACTGTGGGGAGATAAAGTCTGACTGGCAGGGATCCTAAAGTCAATCGAAGAACAAAATATAGCGCAAAGAAACAAGAAAACAGCAAAAAGCAACCACAGCGAGTGGTGATTACTCCGAAATGTACACAATCAGCACACTGAAATACTTTGAACCACCTGGAGGACGAAATATGCACAGAGAGCGATTGGACCTGGGCAGGGGGCCACCACGGCCCCTCAGCAAGGAGGCAAAGTGGGGACACACGGAGGAACGTTCAAGAACATGAAAACGAGCCAACGACTGCTTTTAGGACCACATTGATCGCGTCCACTCAATGGGAGCTCATGAAGTGTGAATGTGTGTCGCACAAAGTCTTGGTGGGAATCGTCGTGAGCACATGTATGCAGCGGAGAAACAGCTCCTAATGCGCTGTGTGGGCGTCGTCAAGGCTGCACCTGCCTCGACTGCTTTTACAGTGGCGGCAAACATCCACACAGGCTGACACACACACACACTCTCTCACACACACACACACTTGTTCATTATTTCCTCCTGGAGCACAGCAAAGCTCAGCTCAACATGCCGAGGAAAGACTGTCAGACTCGGGCTGATCAATTAGGTCGTCTCAGTCCCTCTTCACAAAATCAGGGGAGTCCGTCAGCCCAGTGTGTCTGCTGGGGAAGCCGCCTCCTCCTCCTCCTCCTCCTCCTCCTCCTCTCCACCCCTCTTCCTCCTCCTCGCCCACTCAGTCAATTCCCGTACCCTGCACGACACAGTTAGCTCTCCTCCCACTCGCCTCCCTCTCTTCCATCAGCAGTAAGAAACTGGGAGACAGAACAGAAGATGGCTCCTAAATGAGGCCCCACCTGATCCACCAATTCACATCGGAGCTTCTTATTCAGCATTCTGGTGTGAAAATTCAAACGAGAGCCGCCGGGTTTTCTTCCTCCAACGAAGAGAAAAAGCGTTGCAGCACTTAGAGATCCATACAGCACATCGATAGTGTGGTTTGATGGTGTTTTTCAGCAATCTAAAAGATCAATAAATACATGTTGAGGCTTTGAGCCTTTATAGACTCACCAATGATCAATCCCACAGAGTGAACCCATCTGCATTACAGCACAATTTCTTGGTTAAAGCTTTTGTAGAGCGGAACGGATGACAGTAAGACTGCTTGCTGTCACAAAACATGCCATTATCTCTAATAACTCCTCTTGTCATGTTTTTTTTCTACTTTGCTGATGGCGTCTCCGCAGAGACGCTATCAATAACGGAGTGGTTCAGCCACTCAAAGGAAGAAAAGGTTGTTTACCGGTTATCCACCACCAAAGAAGACAAGCACCTTCTGATTCTCTATTTAGTCTGATATCAATTAATATTGTCGGTCTCTTTCACGAAACTTGATCAGAATGAGGTTTTATCATTAAGACTGAGGTGAACACCTGACCAAGGTGACAGGTGATTGGACACGACGGAGGCTTCCTAACTCGCTCTGTCTCATCTTCCAGGCCTACTCCTCCTTCAACATGAGCCGCGCCCCTCGGACCATGATGCCCATGGGCAACTCGCTGTTCTGGCACGACTACGACGACAACTGTCTGTACGAGTGCCTGGACGGCAAAGACTGCACCAGCTTCTTCTGCTGCTACGAGGAGTGCAAAGAGGGCGGCTGGAGGAAGGGGCGGATCCACGTCAACATCCGCGAGCTGGACGCCTACTCCCGGGTCTTCTTCCCCACCTCCTTCCTGCTCTTTAACATCGTCTACTGGGTCAGCTACCTCTACCTCTAGTCCGTCTCGCGGGCGTGGTTTTGCGGGGGGGGGGGGGGGGGGGGGGGGGGGGGGGGGGGGGGGGGGGGGGGGGGGGGGGGGGGGGGGGGGGGG
>JAUESE010096088.1:0-12025 GCA_032274725.1 Malacoctenus triangulatus | reverse complement strand
ATGTGCAGCCGACAAATCTGCGGCAACTGTGTGATGCCATCATGTCAATATGGACCAATCTCTCTGAGGAATGCTTCTGGCACCTTGTTGAATCTATGCCACAAAGAATTGAGGCAGTTCTGAAGGCAAAAGGGGGTCCAACCTGTTACTAGCATGGTGTACCTAATAAAGTGGCAGGTGAGTGTATTTGTGTGTTCTTGAGCGATGTGTTTTCTTTTGAATTTGAGGTGTTTGATCAGAGCGCCCTCTCACTGGAGGCCAAGGAGGAGATGTACAAACTGTATCCAAATGCGAGGAGAGCTCATCTAAAAACAGGAGGAAACTTCCCTTACCTGTGCCGCAGTGCTGAGGTCAACCTCTACATACAGGTATGCACCGACCATCGAGCATTTACTAACCCATGTTCCAAGCAGCATGGAGCCAACTGCACCCCTGAGTGCAGGGGTCTGAAGAGTTTCAAATCAGAGGACACAGATTGTTTGGGTGGGAGTGGTGGACAACACAACACGTTTGAACCGTAAAATAAGGACAGCAGCACCGAGTGACCCTCCATTGTTATGATGACATTAGATCTTTAAGCTTATTGCTGTAAAACTTGGCATGACTGCTGAATAATGGGTCATGTTTTTGTTGCTTTAACTTGTTGATCCAAAAATCAGTAGCAGTAGGAAAAAGTCATTTCCAGAACGGGTGAATGCTGATGCTGTAACTGTCGCTGAATGCTTGAAGTTAAGGGTGAAAACCTAAAGTGACACCAGATCGATGCAAAGTGTGCACTCACTTGAAAAAAAAAAAAAAACAATCTAGTGCACCAAAAAGGAAGATGAGTGTAACTGGTGACCTTTGAATTTAATAAAAGTTCAGTGGTGAGGTGAAAGCTTCGTCCTAATAGAAACCATTGTGAAAATGAGCCAAGTGAGAGACAATCTTCAGGTCACTTCAGACTTGCCTTTGCCCATTTTGACGTTTTCAACGTGTAGCGCAGGAAAACATGATCTGCCTTGATTGTGGTGTATTTTATTTTGAAATGAACCAGATGTCTCGTTTTTCTGTGCACAACTTCCTGTCTAGCACAATCTATGCTGAATAGAAGCTCTGTGCAACTGCTGCTGAGGCTCCAGAGCGCAACCGCAATCTGTAGAAGCAGAAACTTTGACAGCAATGGAGCCATATCGACTCTCCTGCCATTCCAGAGTGCAGACACATCACACAAGTATTTGAAAATGAGTGGTCAGTCCAAAGAGCCGCTGGTTAGAGGCTAAAAGGCTGCAAATTGCTAGCCTGCCTTAGTGGGACATCAGTTGACAAAAAAAAAAAAAGTTGAACATGGAGTGGGTTAACTGTGGTCTGAGTGGCGGTCAAAGGTGAGTGCCCTGACCACCCAACCATCTGCAAATCTTCTATCCATGGGGACAGGGAATGTTCACTTGTAGGGGGTGGGGGTCGGGGGGCAAGCTTGTCCAGGAGTCTGACTATTACAACGAGGCTGGGCGAGGGCTCTGGATCCCAACTACCTCGAGAGAGGCAGTCCTGTCTTCTACTCTGGACTTGCCCACGGTGAGCAGTGGCCAGCTGGAGGGGGCTTGCTCATTGCTCCCCGAGTCTTCAAGCTGGGGACGGACCCATCTGGGCAGCTCTGGTTTGGAGGAAGAGCCCACCTCATCTGAATCCAAGTGGTGTCTGGTTTTTAGACTTGTGTGCTAGTCACAGTTTAATAACCAACACTGTGATCAAACACAAGGTGCACTTGGACACCCAAGGCCAGTGGTCAATGATTGACTTTGTAGGCATACCATCTGACCTTCAGCTGGCCTTTGGACACTCAAACAGAAGCATAACTATCAATTGATCATCACCAGGTGATGAGTTGCATCTTCAGAGTTCCCAGTGCAAAATGGATAGTAGCCGAATGCTGTGCTGATGTGCTACAGCTGGATGAAGGTTTCTGTCCAAAAGTTATTTGATTAAAATGGCTTTCCTTCAGCCTGCAGATTTAAACTGTGAGAGGAGCACCAAGTAGTCTCACTATGTTGTCTTCCCAGTAGGATGCAATACAATGAACTGATGATGGTCTCAACAGATTCACCTTCGTCAGTTCCATGGGACGAGATACGCTGCCATAAATCCCGACATGGTGAGCGCTGAAGAACTGGAGGTGCAGGAGAGTGAGATGAGCCGGAGCCAGGACTGAGCGCAGCCAGCGAGGAGAGCGTCAAGTCATTTCACACAATCTGCTCAAGATTTTATATGGAATTTGTTGGTCGATCAGCCAGTAAACAAAATATTTTTATTCGACAGATTGAGCAATATTTTGATAAGGACCGAAAAACAAACGGTATGCTCTCGCTTTGCTTTCTGATCATCTGACACTTTGCCTTATGTGGGACTTTTGCACTGAAACTGCCTGAGCTCTTTTCATGTGTATGTGTGTTTGAAATTGTGCCAAACAATGGCAGCAGTCTGTAATTCTCAAAGCTGAAAAAAATACAATGTTTGTCTTCTTAAGGACTCCAGTGACTGTGTTTGTTCATCATCTGTGTCAGGCGTTATTTGTTTCAATATGTGAATGTACAGATTCATCTACTGCAACAGATCCTGCTGCAGAAGGCTGCTGCCCTGCTCGGACTTCTGGCTCCATCAACACACAGCTGTCATCAGGAGGGTCGCTTGTATAAATACAAGTCCATTCATTCATTTATTACCGGTGTAGGAATAATGTGAGGGAGTTGGCAGCAGGTGAGAGCGTAGGAACAAGTTGAAAATTCTGGGGGAAATATTGTAAACCTGAAAAACCCTTGCCATCTATAGCACAGCTTTCAGGGGTGTGCGGGGGGATGCTGGCTGCAACGCCCCCTCCAGCTCAAGCTGGACACATCTTAAAGAGGTTGAACATTCAATTTTCCCACTGTTTGTGTTTGTGGAAAATACAATAAAGTAAATTTTCACCATTCCTTTCAGCATAGAAACAAACCTACAAAAATAGTCCCAAATAGGTCCTCCTTTTTTGTTTCCAATGTCTGAAAAAAAAAAAACACAATTCATGTTTGAAGGGGAGCTCATCTTCTTTGAGGGGAGCTGAATGTTTCTCCAAAAGATTGTGTGACCATTAAAAGCTGCTTCAATCTTTTCTTTGATGGTGGCATTGTACTGAAAGGAGATGGCTAAACATTTTTGTTGGTGTTTCAGACTGCTGTCTGGTGTCTACAGACTGTTTAATGAAAACAACAGAGGTCTTTCACAGATCCTGACATGGCTGCACAATTTTCAGCAGTTTCTCAGCATCTATCTCCAGCCCTGGAGACATGCTGGGTTCCAGCTCAGAGGATCAATTTATGCCAAGAAAATGCCATCTTGACGTGTGCTGACCAACCCTTCTAATGTGTGTGTGTGTGTGTGTGTGTGTGTGAGAGAGAGAGAGAGTTGTGTTTTTTTAGTTTGATTTCACTTTGTTGCCATTAGCTATCGTAGCACCATCGTTCAGGTTGAGTTTGATCTTTTTTGATTTTTCATCCATTGTGACAGCACTAATGTATACTGTGGAAAGACAACCAAACAAGGGTCATTGTTACTAAGCCTGCCCTGGACACACCAATTTTCTTTTCCAGTTTTGATACCTTACATCTGCTGCCTTCACAGATTTTTGTAGCTAAACTTGGACACAAATTTACACTCCAAAAAAGGCTATTTAGTACATGCCTCTGGAATATGACTTAATGCCATACTTATAGGCAACTACTCATCAGAAACAGTAATACTTTGTTGATCCCTGAGGGAAAATGTCTTTTTGTTTGCAGACACACTGAAAGACGCCATTTTCCACATGTTGTAGAGTGTACTCATGAGGTGAGAAGGCATAACCTGCTCTCTAGTAAGTGCTTAACTTAAACAAATACAGCATGAATAAATCACGTGTTTCTTTTGGTAAAGTCCACCGGCCAGCCGGCTGCACACTGCCTAACATGATCTCATGGAACAGTATTTACAACCATGTGTTCTTGATAAGAACACAAATTGAACACTTCCTTTTTTGTAAATAACTCTATTCAATGGATGTTCCTCCAGATTTTCAGCCATCAGAGCAGCATGACAACAACACTGTGCTGCTCACTGTGCTGGTCACTCCCCACTTTAATCATGGATGGTATTTCTAAGCCCCACCTGATCGCCCAAGGAAACTGAAACTAAAGCATCAATATCATTACATTGATGCAGATCAACAGCAATGCCAACAGGTGTGTGTTTGATATTTGTCCAATACTGAAACCCCATGAATGTTTTGTTGATTGAATGTCTCACCAATCCTCACATCCACATAGTGGTCAGTACATATTCAGTGGCTCATCATTCTGGGGTCAGTGTCACTTTAATGCTCAGTACTCACCCACATAGATATGGTTCCTTGCATAAATTCTGCTGACACAGGTGTATCCCAACTTTTTTCACCATCAACCATGTAGCATAACATTTCAATCATTATGGCCTTTTGAGAAATAGTTGTTGGGGAAGTGGGGAAGCACATTCTAAGGCCCTTGTAGCATGGTCTAAGCTTTCCTTTTACTTTTGAAACTAAATTCATTATGAAACCAGAACTTTTACAGCTTTACTTGAGCAAAACCAGAGTTGTTGCTTGTTTCTTTAAATTTTACGATCTTCTACCTGAGAAATGAATGTGACTACTTTTGACACCTCTAGTGTGCAGTTTATATTGCTGCCCTCACTCTTTCCATACTCAGTCTGATTTGAATGCATCTTTAAAACAAATATCATCACTTTAGGAGCAGTGAAACTATTCAGAATTACCAAGGTAAAAAAAGTTCTGAGATCTTCCAGTGGAAAAAAATTGTTTTTTCTGTGATATCAAGTAACATGTGGGCAAAAATTAACACTTCGCCTGCTGATACATGCATTTATTTTGTCTCGCATTGCTCCAGCTGTCTAACTGAGAAAACAACAAAAGTTTTATCAGGTAACAAAGGTTATTCTGGCAAAGGTAAGAGATGGAAGAACTTTTGCGGAAGAATGAGGTAGAAAAACTGGATGTTGAAACTTTTTCTGTGGCCAGGAAAACCACAATCAGCTTGTGGCTGCATCTGCAGTGATCCCTTCAATAGAGGTAAGTTAGCCGGTTTACTTCTTTTGTTTTTTTAGCACTATTTTGTGGCATCATGCCAGATTTTTTTTTATTGGAGGTCTGGACTGCAGCGACGCCAGTCCCAGCAAAGTGCAGCCAGACTCCAGAGAAGTTTTACTATGGTGTTTATGCTGGCAGTTCAGTGGGATGTTTCTTAAAATGTGCTCAGAAATAAGTTCTTTACCCACTGCTTTGTGTAAACTAACTTTAATCAATGATTATTGAGCTTCCACTTACTGGACTTGGCTCTTGTGAGAAGATTATTTACCTCTGAGCAGGCCAACCTTTGATCTCCATAAACGACAGCCCAGAGCACCAGAGCAAAACACTGCTTCATACTCCCAGTGAGTCATTGTGAGTCTGCTGCTGTGCGTCCTCCATAATCCACGCAGGTACTGTTCAATTTCATTGTTCTTTTCAGAAAAAACTTCCAATCGGTCTCAAAGATTACACGAGATCAGCACTCCTTGTTTTTTTGTCTTTTTGTGAAGGGACAATAACTCAAGTGTTTTTTGGCTGTGCGACAAATGTTTTTAGTGAAACTAGTTCATTTTCAATCAACATATTTTGGCCATGATGCCAAGATAAGAAGTAGTATTTATTAGATAACAAAAGATGTGACTGTGTGCTCAGGTCTTGTGGATGCTCTTGTATGCGCTGTTATTTTGTTGTTTTTTTTTTGCTAACATTGTTCATGCAGTGTTAATTGTCAGTGTCAGGGTGACATGAGAAAGTCCTGCAATTTACTACGTCTTTGCCCTCATGAAACTGTAACTGTATTGCACCATGATTGTTCAGCAGGAATGTGGCCATGACACATCGCTGTCATGAACTAAAGTACTAACTCCTCAGTTAAAAATATGATCCTCACATGATTGTAGCGATGAGTTGACATATCTCTGCAGTTGGGCCATTTTTCAGAAAATATAAATAACACAAAAACTTTTCTTTGACTTGTGGTTAAGTGGTGAAGTGAGTCATTTAAAATCATCCATTTTTATTTGCTCTTTTTCAATCATCATGACAACAGGAGCCACCCAACTGTTGTAATTAAAAGTATACATCTCCTTGCCCTCAGAGACAGCTTGAAGACTTTTGTGGTAGTTGAAGGTGATTGGGCTCAGTTAACTGAGTGGTTGTCTCTCAGCCAGTCCCATTTTCCCTAACTATGTTAAGGTGTCCTTTTTCAAGTCCAGTTGACTCTTCATGATTCCCACATTTGAGATTGCTCCAAAGTGTCCCATTAATATTCAGCTCAGAAGACTGAAATGGCCACTCCAGAACCTTCACATTTTTTGGAAGGTTGACTTCACCTTGTGTTTTACCTCAGTGTCATGTTGGAATTTATCCCATACACATCATCACAGCTGATAAGTACAAGCTCTGTCATGTATCTCCCAAACATCTGCAAACCACCTCCATGTTTCATCGTATGACTTGGTGCTTTTCTTCATTGGCCCTGTTGACTCTTCTCCAAATGTAGTTTGGACATAAAGAACTTTTGACACTTGTACTTCAGCTGTTTGGTGGTGTTATAAGAATGTTTCTTCTGTAGGTGAATTCGTTTTTCTTCCAGTGCCTTCTTATTGTTGATCTTAAGACAGCCATACCTCCTATTGCAGATAACTGTATGATCTCAATGGATTTGTAAATTTGTCTTTGTATACTAAACTATTTTTTCTGGCTGCTGCGGCTGAAATGTTGGTTAGTCTTCTGAACTGTGGCACGGTTTTACTGTAATCACTGAATCTTCACATCTCATTCAGACACTGAACTCTGTTGAGTGCCTTTCACTATTGCTTGGATGGTTTTCTCTTTCCTAATAGTCATAATAATAATCTTGTTATTATAATATCATTTTTAGTTTTAGTTTTAGTTTCATCAAGTGTGACTACCTTTTCTCATTGGTATCGCTTTTGTTGTCCTCGTGGTTCAGAATTTAGCAGCGTCAGTGCAGATATGTCTATTTAAGGTAAGGAAAGAAAATTTCGAGCACAAAAACAACTAAATACATTGTGGATTTAGGTTGTTTTGTTCGGTAATTCAGCGATTCTAAGTAAACACAATTTTTTACATGATGATTATGAGAGTTAGATACAAGTTCGGGAATTTTTTTTTGTGATCAATGAGTTGTTTCATTTAAAGTCATCCTGTTAATACAAAGGGCTAAGAGTCCGTATTCTCTCAGAATTTGTGTAATGACCCTCTATTGCTGACCTGGTGACGTTTCATTCTCTTTGTAGATCAAGCTACAACGCGCAGGAAAGAAGACTTTTTGAAGATGAATGGAACGCAGGAGGTATATTTTGTGAGTACAAACAAACAATCCTGCATGTTGCATTTGATGCTAGAAATGCTCATTGTTTTCGCCTGCATCCGCTGCTTTTGTTACATGCGTGTTTGATCTTTCGCAAAAGTACATGCGCTGTTTCCAAACCTGGGATCATTCAACTCTTTCTTTGTGTTTTGGACTCTTTAGATAAAGGATAGCACACAGCAGAACAGTGAGTCTGTAGCTTTCAATCCAGGATGCATCAATGCAGATCACAGAAAAAAGGATTCTCCTTCCAGAAAATACCAACAGAGTCTGCAGACCCTCAAACCCATCCGCTGGGCCTCAACACAGTCAGTTTGTGTATCTTGGTTTTTCTGTTCACTAGTTGAGGGGCAGGGGGGTTAGCACATCTGCTGAAAAAGTCTAGATGTTTCAGTACTGAAAGATTAGCTTTCACAAGTGTTGTTGTATGTACAGGTCCCACCCAATGGATAAAGCTGGCTTCCTGTCTTTTACGACATTTGCATGGATGACCCCTATGATGTGGGCCATGTTCAGGAATAAGCTGGACGTGTCTTCTCTCAACCTATCTTCTTTTGATGCTTCCGACACCAGTGGAGACAGGTCTGGCCTGCCTCGTAACTTTGCTTGCATTCACCATTTCTTGCAATAACAGTGTCTCTATAAACATCCTACATTACAATTCTGTTGGCTAAAGCTACAACTGTTGCATTCGATATGGGATGAGGTGATAGTGAGAGTCAAAGAGGAATAATGAGCTTCGTGTGACCTGCGTGATCTTCCACAGACTTCAGAGGCTGTGGGAAGAAGAAGTGGCAAAGGCTGGCCTTCAGAAAGCTTCTCTGGTCCGGGTGATTCTTCGCTTTCAGAGGACCAGGCTCGCTGTGTCTGTCATTGCGGGTATCATTGCCATGCTGGCAATGTTTCTGGGCCCGGTACATCTCTTTGTTTGCCACTCCTTTGTCTTACGTTGCTCCATCCATTATCTTCACTGTAACATGCATCTGAATAACAAGTCAGTGGGGCTGGTTGATGAGCTAGTGGTCACAATGCACACTGTTTTTGGAATGGCATAGTGAGCATCAAAGTGTGAGTACCACATAGCCCCATCATGCATTACAAAGTTCTTCACCAAGCTAAAAGGCTGTGTTCAGCCAGTTAGAGAAGGGAGGAATCCATCCAAAAGATAAGATAAGATAAACTTTATTGATCTCACAATGGAGAAATTCACTCGTTAAAAGCAGCTCATATAGGGAAAACACAAGGGGTGCAGAAAAAAAGGAAAAGTGTGCTTTAAACAACACTAAAGTTTAAAATAGATAATAAAATTGAAAATAGTGCAATCTTATGTACAGATAAAAATCGAAATGAAAAATAGTGCCATCTTATGTACAGACATTTTATTTATTTTGTCAGACAGTGACAAAGTGGCTCGGGTTTGTTAAACGAGTGTTATTGTAGAGTCTGACAGCAGCAGGGATGAATGACCTGTGGTAGCACTCCTTCTTGCTCAGAGGGTGTCTCAGTCTCTCACTGAAACAGCTTCTCAGCTCCTCCACAGTCCAGTGCAGAGGGTGAGAAGTGTTGTCCATGATGGATATGAGTCTGATGAACAACCTCCTCTCAGCCACCTCCTCTACAGAGTCCAGAGGACAGCCCAGGACAGAGCTGGTCCTCTTGACCAGCTTGTTCAGTTTTGTCCTGTCCTGTTCATCCATTTGGTGTCGACACTGCTTATTCCATTTATGGGAAGTGCTGAAGCCAATCCCAGCTGGCTTCAGGGGAAGGCAGGATAATCCTTGGACAGGCCCACAGTCAATCACAGGGCATCACAGAAACAGACAGCCACATACAAACATTACACCTACGAACAATTTAGAGTAGCCATTCGATGCGTATTTTTGGATTATGAGAGGAAGCGGGAGTACCTGGAGAGAGCCCCTGCGCGCACAGGAAGAACTTGCAAACCCCACAGAGAAAGGCCCCTCCTGGGTTTCAACCCAGGACCTTCACTCTGTGAGAAAAGTGTGTCAGCCACCATGCACTGTGCAGCCCGAAGCACAGAATACATGAATTGTTCAATCTGAGTACCAGTTGGATGCATATGTGGGTTTATTCAAATTATTCGGGATCCTTCGATAGACAAAAAAAAATCTACCGTCTGAGGTCAATTAGAGATAAAAAATGCTCCTTAAGTGAGAATAAACACTAACAACAGCAGATGTTTGTGTTCTCCCTGTGATAGACTGCTGTTGTCTGTGAGTTGAGTCTGCATCAGCCTGTGACCTTCAGTTCCGACTCATAGCCCTTTACACTATGAAAATATGGGAACCCCCCCCAACAATGTTACAAACAGTCTCACATTAGTGTGAAGGAAGAAGCACTTTTAAAAAAAAGAACAATGGAGGAAAATTAGTTTTAAAATGTCCTGTTAAAGCATGTCACTGTTAACAAGCTTAGTCAGCCACAGAGGGGTTCCACAATTGAATAAATGGCCATTTAATAGAGGCAGTGGAATTTCGGCAACCCAGCAATCAGGAAAGAAGGAAATGTTTGTACATGAAGGAAACCAAATTCAGCTTTATCTCTGACAATTGATGAAGCACCTGTGGAATTTTAGCACTTTGTTTCACTTACTAGAGCTTTTCCTACTGTCTAAAATCGTGCTTGTGTTGTGTGTCTGCCAAATGAAACTGTAGAACTATAATAATGTTTCTTTCTGCATCTCTGTCCTGTCAGTCAGTTCTGGTGTATGAGATCCTGAAGTATATTGACCATCCTGAGCAGTCCACAGAAAACCAAGGCATAGCCTTGGCTCTGGGTCTGTTTGTGACAGAGTTCAGCAAAGCATTCTTCATATCTCTGCTGTGGGCTCTCAACCTGCGCACAGCAGTGCGGCTGAAGGGGGCCTTCTGTTCAGTGGGCTTTCAGAAGGTCATCTCTCTGCGGGTGCAGAGTGACGTTTCAACAGGAGAGGTATTGGTTGCTGAGCATTTCTGATGGATTCTGATGAGCTGTCTCAGGTGACCCTTTTTGTTCATCCTCTTCTCTTCCGCCTCTATTCAGATGATTAATGTTTTGACCAATGATGGCCACAAGTTATTCGAAGCTGTGCTGTTTGGCAGCTTTGTGATTGCCACCCCAGCGCTCTTTGTTTTGTGCATCGCCTACGCCTGCTACATCTTGGGCCTCACTGCGCTGACTGGAATAGGCACCTACCTCACCTGTTTGCCCATTCAGGTCCTCATGTGCAACACACACTACACCTACTGTAAAATGATGATCACAGCAAGCCAAAAGCATTCAAGATCTTTTTGTCTCTGGATCTCAAATACGCATAAAAACCCAATCTTAAAAAGTTGTGACACCATATAAAAGGAAATGGAAAAAAGGATGCAATGATAAGTAGAATAATTTAACTCTTTGGTGCTCTGTCAATAAACTAGAATAGATCCTAAGAATATAAAGAGAAAAGCCTACATTTATTTAGAGCATCTTTATAAAACCTGGAGCATCATTTGATTTGTTGTACTGCCTTGTCTCTCAAAAAGAACAGAATACGAATCCATGACACTCCTTTAACTACTCTGCTTTGCCGAACAACGGACAGTCAATTTTAACAGGTTAATTTATTAGTCAGTGTCAGGAAGATTCTTGTCATGAAATGCATTGACAAACCCAGCGTGAAGAAGACTCAGAACAGGAATGTTTTGCAACTTCTCAACATTCACACTTCTCAATATTTCACTTCTCAACATTAGCAACATTAGCATCAAAGGTTTCACATTGATGCTGAAATACACTCTAGTTTTGACAGAGCAGAGGATTTGGTATCATTAATTTTATGTGCAAGTGCAGTATGACTGCACAGTGAATTTCTTCGTGCTTCTGTCATCTGATTGTATCATTGCACACACCACATTTCAAGATGTACCGACAGAGCTTTGTAGTGTTTTTGTTTTGGTGTAACTTGATGTTTTTACAGGATCCAGCTTACTTGCAAAGTAATCAATGACTTTGAAAAGTGGTTTTGACTGTGTACATCAGATATGAGTAAACTACATCCAAGCAGCAAGACAGATTTTAGTGGTGCTGCTTTTTCCCATTTCAGTCACATTTGATTTGAATTGAAAGAACAAAGTACTCGTCCTCTTTCCAGGACCTATCGCCCCTTCAGGTCAGAGGCTGCTTCAGGAAAAAATATGAAATGGAATTCTGATCATACTGTGACGAGTTCTTTTTTTTTTTTTTTTTTTACCCTTTTTCCTTTTAATAGTCTTGTCTTACAAAGACGCTCTCATCAAGCTGATCTTTTACCTCTCAGGTCCAGCATTCCATTGTATCAGTCCTTAAACCGTCCCCATTTAAGGCTTGTTATACAGCCACTGTACACAGTATACCAAAATCTGAAGATAGCTCATGCTTACATATGCATTCCATGAGTCAATCTGGAGAAGGATTCTTTCTAATACCATTACACCAATGACAATGTTAATCACACATGACTACAAATCTGTGCTTTGTGTGTGTGTGTGTGTGTGTGTGTGTGTGTGTGTGTGTGTGTGTGTGTGTGTGTGTGTGTGTGTGTGTTTGTGTGT